>OFHS01000542.1:12742-40265 GCA_900245855.1 Calvadosia cruxmelitensis
TGATATTTTCTGATAATTATTATCTAAATATTTTCTAATAATTTCTGATATTATCTGAATATTTCCTGATATTTTACGATATTATCTGAATATTATCTGATATTTTCTGAATATTTCTTGATATTTTCTGAATATTTCTTGATATTTCCTGGTATTTTCCGATATTATCTGATTATTTCCTGATATTTCATGATATTGAATGAATATTTCCTGACATTATCTCATATTATCATCTGCTCTTAACTGTGGTATGATCTTCAGGTACGTTGCCACAAAAGACAGCAATGGATAGGATCTTCACTGCAAACCAACGTAAGAAAAACATTGAAACACATTAAACTCAGAATACAGTCTATTAGATGGGCAAAGAAGTATAGTGATATCCGGTTAAATGGGTTTCCCAGGGAACGCGTTATTTTGCTTGTCTGTTTACTTCTTCGTTTACGGTGTGTTTGTTTGTTTGTTTTCCGTTTGTTTACATAAACGGGTATGTCTCGCACTTTTTCACTGTTAAAAAGGTGCATCACGTGAATCGAGTCTGATTAATTCGAATCCTCACGATCCGATACTGTAGACAATCGGATAATTCTTCAGAGCCTGGGCGTCCACTTTATCGTATAATACCCATTACAATTTCGAAATTCCCTGCATATCTTACTGGATTCAACTTTATAAGCAGGATCAAATGAACTGGACACAACAATATAATCATTTGTCTGGATTTGCTATAATTTCTGGTCCAATTTTATACCATCAGGATCTTCAATTACTTTGGAGGGAGACATTGTGGACAACGCTCGCTCGAGAGTTCAAATTATGATGATGAAGGCAGCTGGAACTGGAAAATTCATTGCATACGATGCGCAAAATAGTGGCAAATGGGCCAATGGCGTTGTTCCATATGACTATTCAAACCTTGGTGAGTGCAGTAGGTCTAAGTGCCAACAACGCCAACAATTATTACACCAAGACAGAAACGCGTTGGTGACATAAATGAACGACTGTGTATGTTATTGATTAGTCCACGCGCATGAGGTTGATGTCTAAAGCAATAATAAGTCAACTTTAAATCTGTTTTTGCTCCTGAAATTGTTCTTATGTCACGAAAATGGAAATTTTATACGGGAACTATTTTTATGGAAAGGAACATTTAACATCATTCTAACCACAAAAGCTATCTACAGACGAAGTCCTCGTAGGAATTATATGAATGATTGGAAGCATCACATAGTTACAATTGCTTAAATCGTACACTGTTTCTTTATATGACATGAATGAGCTTGGCAACACTCGTTACCACGTATAGTATGTACTTCAATATACACTCACAGACAGTAGGAAACAAATTTCTATAAACATACCGAATAAGAGTTCTTCGCACTCGTTCTAATCGCTGAAAGTCCTTCTACGGATTACAAACCCGTGAGGCATACTCTAAGCGAATTTCTGGGTTAGATACCAGGCGTCTTTCCATCGCAAGCTTTAAAGACTAAAAGGGCAAATAGAGTAAGTTTTCTAGGAAATTAATTGCAACAATGTGCAGGAAAATGTCAGATTATATGTGCAACATGAATACCAAGATCACATAATTATGCATATAATTAATATTCTCATTAGAATTTCAGTATTTCTATATAATTATATATCTACAGTTATATACAGTACAGTATAATATATTGCTAAATCGTTTGATTTCTTTACGTCTGATGTTTTGCACGTTTGTTTTATAGGATATCAGGCCAAGGTGGCAGTCGATCAAGCCGTACGAGAGTACAGTACAAAGACATGTGTGAAATTTGTCAAGCGGACAAACGAAAGGGATTACCTCTCGTTCGTACGGAAATCAGGGTGAGGAAATAGCAAGAGCAGGATTTAACAAACCCCTGGATAGCCACTCCCTATACTACGACCGACCTATGAAGCCATGTGGTATAAGCGTCAATCTTCCCACGATAGTATTTATGTAGCTAAAGGGGACTTTCCTTTCTGCACAATCATGAGTAAAGGTGCCGTAAAAGAGAATAGCCATTATACAGAAATTCCGGCATTGCTATAAGCATCACATACCACCTGCTTACTGCGACCAGAGAAAGAAGCTGTGAGCGTTAAAACATGCATTTTAGGATCAAGGTATAAACGGATAGCTTACAAAAGTAATTCTGATAAAAATGTCTAATACAATATAATGGAATAAAATAAAATAATTAATACACCAGCTATACATTTCTAATGAATTATTCTTAAACTATACAATTTAAAAAACCTATTATAAAACTATACAACCTAAAAAACCTGTTATAAAATTATTCCTAAAAACTAAAATTGCAATCATGCTGTTGATTAAAAGTACCACGGACACTGATGGCATTTCCTCGTTGGATGGCAATGCTCAATCTTTGTAAAAAATGACACTTAGATTTATTCTCATCGCATGTCTTGTTGAGAATGGATCAAGGTAGTCTCTTGACACAGATGGTTTCTGCTAGTTATTGAAGTGCCAAATTTACTGCATTAACTTTCAATGCCTACAGGTCACTTAAATGATGCAAATCGGTTACCTTGAACGTCCGTCACTTGAATGTTGTAAATCGGTCACTTGAACGTCTTCGCTATACACATGTGACTGTTAAATATACAATCTATAAGAGCAAGGTACAGGAAAGGCACCGATTTACTTGCACTTTATATGCTACCTTTCTGGTACTTCTATTATATACTTATCGGTACATTTAAATGCTTAATCTGTGTCTTTTGTGACACAACATTACAAGAGGTTCACAATATAGTTGCAAGGAGGTACCAATTAAAGGTAACAATTGAAGGTATTATGAAGGATGCGAATGGTTAAACATTCAATAGCATTATCGTATCTTTTGTTCTTAATTATTTTTGTTCTACTAGCACAAGTCTGCATTAGACAAATATGGTCAATTGATGACCGCAAAATGCAGGTGGTCGCTGAATACAGGTTGACAGCGAGATGGACTGGTAATGTAATAAGGAAGGATCTCGTCCCTCTCGTATAGGTGCTACTCTCAAATTGGTCACGTCGGAGGGAGGCAAGAGGTATCCCTTGGCAACGGATGTGAGCATAAGTCAGTCGCCATTCATGAGATGATGCACGCCATTGGATTCTATCACGAGCAGTCACGACGCGACAGAGACAATTATGTCACAGTTTATTACCAGAACATGCAACAAGGTAAATGAAAGACCAATCAAACAGGCTTTCTATGGATAGTGCACGATCACAAGTTGTCAAATCACAAATGTATCATGATGTCACAAATGTCATATTCGAAATGTCATTGATCTTGTGGGGTGTCAGCCCACGGTCCTGAATCCTGTTAGTTGAGCACAACTACTTGTGTTCCCCGCAGCGGCAACCCACGAGAGGGTACCAATCTACTGCCTGAGCTAGCTTAATTGAATACGGGACGGTAGCTGAGGATTGCGGAGTTATTGAAAATCTTAGTATTTCAGAGAAACATATAATTATCACCATCGTCATAAAATTATTGTGATGTGAAACTAACGTGGCTTTGCAACTGATACAGTGGTATGTATAGTTATTGAATCATTATTCGTTTCACTTGTCTAGGAATGAGCTACAATTTCGAGAAGTACCGCCAGGGTGCAGCTTCCACTTATAGCCAACCGTACGATAAAAAGAGCGTTATGCATTATTCAAGGTGAGTTGAACATCATTTAACAGTCTGATGCTCTGAAAATCGATAGATTCCGGCTTGAGCAGTTCTGTAATGCATGTTGGTATACAAGTGTTTTTTATTAATATTTATTTCTTAACAAATAAGTTTAGTAGCAAGTATTGTAAATATTTATAGAGTAATCTTATAATTTAGAGTGTATGAAAATTAATTATATTGTATTGGAAATTTTTAATTTTTTAATTTTTTACTTTTGTTAATTCTCTGTTGTTTTTATCAGTATGAAAATAATTCGAGTTTAGAGATAATTCAAAACGTGTTTGCAAGGAGTGGGTCTTGAGATAAAATCAATACATTTGACAGCTATAAGAACAATGCTTCAAATTAACCATCATAGATCATTGCATGTGTAAATACTTTCTTGCGTCTGCAATCCGCCTTGCGCAGTCCCAGTGCATCTTCGTATGTAAGTGAGTTGACCTCTGCCAAAGGTGAAGACGCTAAAACGTTGCTCAGTTTGTTTGCAACGCAATCAGCCATACTATTGTCAATGATGGTGATTTCTGGGATTGTTCTTGGCTGTCAAAGTTGTAGATTTCAGCTCAAAACCACGTGCCTGACAACATTTGTATCCCATCATGCATTGGGGCCGCGCTTGGTCTCTTGTGGTAGAGGTCAAACCGTTTACAGTAAACACCGAAACTGGCATCACGATCCAAAGGAAAATGCCATCGGTTTTATGGGAACATTATTCTCATGCATAGACTAGCCGGAAGACATTTTTAATTTGTATAAAGTAAGACATTCAAAGTAGAAATTTACAATAATTTGTAGGTTCACCCACTTCCAGACCAGATAATTTGATTAAGTATTTTGTAGATA
The DNA here is from genome assembly GCA_900245855.1 of Calvadosia cruxmelitensis. Classification (NCBI taxonomy): domain Eukaryota; kingdom Metazoa; phylum Cnidaria; class Staurozoa; order Stauromedusae; family Kishinouyeidae; genus Calvadosia; species Calvadosia cruxmelitensis. Next base: position 17,293 of record OFHS01000542.1, read on the forward strand.
ATTGCAGATAAGTTTCGTAATATATATAAGTATTAATGTTATTTGTTTATTGTATATAATTTATTCGCATTTTCAATTGAAATATAATTTATTGATGCCATACTGAAATGCAGTGGGATTTGCACGTGGCGAAAGGTTCAGTAGAAAATTATAGAATTCGATACGAATCTTCTTTCAACAGGAATTCGTTCAGCGTCAACGGGCAACCGACAATCGTTTCAAAGTCCAATTATAACGAAGTTCTTGGTAACACGATTGGATTTTCTCAAATTGATATCAATCAAATCAATCTTCATTATAACTGCGGAACGAATCCAAGTACACGAGGTCCCATAACTCAAGGGCCAAGGACTCAAAAACCTGTAACATGGAAGCCACAGACTTGGAGACCACAGACTTGGGCCCCTAATACCTGGGGACCAACAAGTAAGTGTTCGTATACAGATAAACGCAAACGTAACAGATTTATAGAGGGGTGAAGTTTAGCTTTGGCTCAGAGTATGGAATTTCAGGACCTTGTTCATGGACTAGAACTAAAATGTAGTCCAGGACTAAATCTCCAGTCCCATATACAGATTTACTCATTAATTCCAGACTTTATGTTTAGTCTCGGACTACGCTTTAGTCTCTGTCCTTGAAAAATTCCCCAGTTGATTGTATTTTACTATTCTGTTTTGATAGTGGGGGAAACTAGGACAAAGATAGGTTTTTGTGTAATCTGTTCGAGGCAGGGTTTCTGAAGAAATTCAAACTCAGGACCATATAAATAATTTACAGGAAGATGAAATCCAATAGATTATACTGCCTCGTTTACCTGCAGCTTCTAATATATGCATAACTTTTGCGCTAGTTATGACGCGCGATTCAACCCCCCGTTTGAGCCGTTACATGTCACCTAACATGGTACTAAGAGATCTGTTTAATAGCTTGGAAACGAGGATGTAGTGATTGTGGTTATTTTACATAAAGGAACATGGTGTTTATCTGTTCAGTGGCTCATCCATGTCACTTTTTCCTATCTTCTTGCAGTTTGTAAAGACAGCAACAGCCTTTGCCCTCACTGGAAAAATCATTGCAGAAGCAGCCAATACGTAATCAAGAATTGCAAGAAATCCTGCCGATTCTGCTATTGATACTGAACAATTTTGATGAGTGATCTTGTTCCTAATTACTGATATTCGTTTCTTAAAATTAGTTACTGTTGTTTACTATATGACACCCGTGTTGATCGCGGGCGGACTGTATATCGTTAATGAAAATCAAAAATATATCAACAAATAAATAAACATTAAATAATTATTTTCTTTGTGTTGTATTGGGATACGATCTTCAGCATTCAATGTATAAGACGTGTTGCCAATGGAGCAAGCGCAGTCTTAATGCATGACAAGATACACTTGCTTTCAGGCACGTGTTTTGAGCTGAAATCTACAAATTTTGACAGTCAAGAACAATCCTCAAAATTGACTATCGTTGACAGGAGTACCGTCGATTGCGTTTCAAACAAAGCATTTTCCTCGCGATTTCACCTTTGGCAGAGGTCAAATCACTTATATACCGACAGTCCGACATGCAGTGGGACTGCGCATGACGGATTGGACTGTCTAGGAATGTTAATCACCCATAAAGACATGGGACGGTCAAATATAGAACAGCTCATCTGGTCGAAGCCAGCATAAGGGCTCATGTGACGAAGATAACTAGAGACAATTCGCAATTATGTACAATCACAGAAGGTTTTCATTTCATCGTAGGAAGGATTCACGGGTTCTATGCGAATGGGCCGTCATGAATTCGCTCAAAGAGCACAATGCCGGATGAGCGAAATCAGCCCTGATTCATATTGAGATTCCCCCATGCACAATCCCAATGCATTTCGGTATATAACTGTGTTGACCTCTGAAAAAGGTGAAGACGCCAGGAAAATTCTTTGTTTGAAACGCAATCAGCCATACTCTTGTCAATGATGGTCAATTTCGAGGATTGCTCTTGGCTGTCAGAATTATTGTTTTCAACTCAAAATCACGTGCCTGAACACACGTACATCCCGAAATGCACTAGGACTGCTCTTCGTCAATTGATATTCAAGCGATTTCAGGAGCAGAAACTTTGAGCTTAGATTGGTAGGTTGAGCTGAAATTGATAGACTCGATAGCTAATAATAGTACTAAAATGGTCGCTTATTGAAAGTAGTGCGAATGAATACAGTGAAAACAAAGTCATTAGTACTGCGTGTGAAGTCACAAAGATGTTACAGCGAGGTGCAACCCAAGCATATTCCTATATGCTTCGGGACTTGGTCAATTCAAGCGCAGTTTCAGTGCAGCATGTCAGCATATAGAAGTGAGTTGGTCTCTGCCACAAGCGATGAAACCAGGACATTGCTCAGTTTGTTTGAAGCGCATTCGCCCGTACTCTTATCTATGATGGTCAATTTCAAGAATTGTTTTCAGCTGTCAAAATTGTCGATTTCAGCTCAATAGCACATGCCTGAAATCCCTAGCATATTACGACATACAACGCGACTGCGCTTCAACAGTTGAGAGATTGTATAAAGGAAAGGTTGCCCAATCATAAACATGTAACTATTGAGGATGTCACTGAACAAGTGAATAATCAACGCAAGTTCGAGTGTGCCTATAGGTTTAGGGCGTGTCATCGAACAGACAATACAAGGGTTTGACTTTCCTGTGGGGTTTTCAGATCTAATTGTCTTGCTCACTCTTGCAATTGGTTAAATGCAAGGCATTTGCATACGCCCAATCAGGAAGCTTGCTAAATGAGCTTCAGGTTTTAATAAAGCCACAACTTGATGCCGAGTAATGAACATGGATTGGAGCAGGCAAAGGGACAGAATCTTCCCCCTTTTTCCTTCCTGGACTAATTAATTCTTGCTGGGTAATATTTTATTGGGATGTTACACAACTTCAAGCACAGATGTGATGCTTTTCCATCTAGGGAAATGGTTGTGTAGTGTCTTGAGACTGTCTCAGATGGGTCTGCTTAATGTGTTGGCTCCCATTGGAGAGTGGCCATGACAACGCTGCAGTTAACTCAACGCCCTGAGGAAGACATCAAACCTCAAAGGAAACAGCAGAAACCAAAGCAAGACAAAAGTTTCGTGATATCAAACATTGCTTTACATTTTTATTGTCCTTGCTGAAGTATAAATGAGCGACGTTTTCATCCGATTGAACATAAGATTGCTTGGCTTCTGTCAAATCGTTCATCATGTTGTCCTATATCGGCATCGCCACGTTTGTCTTCTGCTTGATCTCATCTGGAGCCACGGAAAGCAACTGTGAGGATCACTGACGTCTTTATAGATGGGGATGTAAGCAGTTCAAATCAAAGGCCATAATCACATTATTTTTGTTTTCCTCTCAGGTCCTTCGAATGTCTGCAAAGATGTTGCCGACGGTGATTACAAGAATCACGAAGGCTACAGCCAACATTATTTCATCAGCTGCTCTAACGGTTTAACCCTTTGCATGCCATGTGCTGCCAATCTGGTGTTTAATGAAGAATTGAGACGATGCGACTCCCAACCAGTCCCCGAGGGAGGCTCAGAAACAGAAGTGACACCTGCACCTACTGAACCGACTGATCCTACTTCAAAGTGTAAGTTACTTGATGCAAAAGAACGACAATGGTTGGGTGTAACTTCACGTTGTTTCATGTCTGATGTTAGGAAATATCCGCATTACAGATGCTTGCAGACAATGTGAAATACAACCAGTTGATCATTCTAGTGAAGTCGTAAATCTATATGATTAGATGAAAATTCAATTGTACCGGATTAAATGTAAATCATAATCTAATTTGTTTCTTATACGATATTTGATTTGCTGAATTCGATTAACCCGATTCTATTTTATATCATGTCAGCAAACAAAGACGAGTTAAAGAACTTGTTTCTCTATTCTTATTTCAGGTCCTGCGAATGCCTGCGAGGATCGTCCTGATGGCGATTATCAAAATCAGGCTGGGTACGATCAACATTACTTCGTCAGTTGTTCCAGCGGAAATACTAATTGTATGCCATGCCCCGCTGGTCTTGTTTTCAACGACAAGCTAAAGCGATGCGATACTGGGAGTGAAGAACTAACGGATAACAACGAAGGCGATTCTCTACCATTTATACCGTCTTCAGGCAAATGTAAGTGTTGATGGGCTCTCTTATTCTAAATCTTTACTTGATAGTGGAAAACTTGTTTTAGCGACCACCTGAGTTGAGCGACCACCTAGTTAAGAGGCCATTTGAGTTAAGAGGCCATTTGAGTTAAGAGGCTACTTGAAGCATCGAGAAACCATCTTTAAGTTCTCCTTTGGTCCTGATAGATACGACTGTTTTCATATAAAGGACTTGAACAAAACACTTTCAAGAGTTCAGCATTTCTGTCTTGTTCAGATCTAACATTACTCCCGGCCTGTGATTTTCTATTTTGTGCTCGTCGATTGTTGTGCTGCAATGTAGTGTGAGCATTTTGTGTTTCTTCGTTGTTCTAGGTCCTGATTACAGTTGCGTTGGTAGTAAAGATGGGGATTTTGAAGTCAAACATCCATATAACAAGCATTATTACATCACATGCAGCAACGGCAATACCTTCTGTCGCGAATGTCCTGCTAATCTAATCTTCACAGACAGACTGAAACGATGCGACGTGGCCGGTGCAGAGCCTGAAAGAGAACACTGTAAGTTTCAAATTATTTTATTTTACTTATTGTCAATTTAGCTTGCGGATAAATAATACACGAAATTTAATTCTTTTTGCATCGTAAAACGTATCTATAATTATTTCAAAATAGTCAATAAAAATCATATTACCCAAACTTCAACCTACAGATATAGATACGGGGAATTCAGCATCTCCCATTTTAGAAAATTAAAATGTGCACAATGGAAAACTCGTTGTCTGCGTGGTAGAAATTTGGCTGATGTACGAGCGAGGCATACAGCCTGTTAGGTGCTTTCGGGACATTATCGTATACCACAATTCACCTGTCTCATCCTAGAACTGTAGTTTATGATTTATTCGTAGCTAATTTGCCTGTCTCGCAGCTGGTCATAAATAGCTTGCGGCATCTATTGTTCTGCTTTGTGCTTTTAGGTCCAGCAGGGGCTTGCAGGAACCTGCCTAACGGCCCCCATCCAAATCCGCCCACGTACAGCCAAAATTATTACCTGCACTGCCACAACGGAGAGGCAAAATGCGTCCCTTGTGCAGATGGACAGATGTATATCAGTCACTTGAAGCGTTGTGGCCATCACGGTAAGCCAAGCTACACCAGTGAACAAAGTAAGTCTTTGTTTAACGTGCCCACAATCTTCATCGACGCTATCATGTCCTACTCAGCAGCGTCTGACCATGATTTATGGCGTAGTTTATGTAGTAAGCGAATTAAGAGAAACTGAGAGGGACAGTCTCTTCATGTAGAGAACCGTCTATATTATTATTAGTGAACAAAAGTGTTTGACTTCCGATCTTTTACTTGCAGTATCACCTCCTAATACATCACATTGTCAAGGTCCCATCTCATCTGTCACCACGACAAAGACGACTACAACGAACACAGCAATCACTACAACGAACTACCACCATCCCAGTACATGTCAATACGGCTTTGGCTCTCAATTCAGTAAGTAGAAGGCAGTGTTACACTTGAAATACATTTCATTACCGCTCTGTAAAGGCTTGAAAATTACACACGAAGTTAAATTTCGAGACATTTCACTGCGTATTATAATGTGTTATACTGACAAACGATGAAGTATTGTGCCGGTGAAGGCTTCACTGCCTTGTGTAGAATACCAGTATGATGATATGGACAAGAGGCTACTCAAAAGAGGCTATAGCATTGTACTCTTTTCCAATCTGTTTACTGTTTATATAGATTTTAATTTCTTCTCAGCTCCCAAAATTGCACGTACAGTGCAAATTCGTTAATATCACTTGCTTCCAGTCAAAAATCGTGATAATAAGCGGGTCGTGATATTGAGAGTGTACAAATAGTTGATTCTGACAGAGCTTGGTTCTCAAATTGAAGTGAAAGCAGGTTGCGATGTTAACCGAGGTGATATTAACAGGGTTACACTGGATTCAAAATTTCTATTTTCAGATGGACAGTATTACGGTTGCGGCGGAGTACAGCCACCGTTGACAGAAACAGAAAATGATACCACCGAATGATGTATCACTTGACGACAGCAGACAGCAGCCAACACGAGTCACAACAAGCGATGATGCCGAGTGGAACAGCAGTATGCACGCAAGAAATGTATCTAAGGACGCAACAAATTCTCTCAACAATATACGCTGTGTAAAATATCCTCTGTATTGAAAATGTGAATCAATAAAATTAATAAATCAACATGAACGATTCTTACATTTCTGATGAGTCTTCCGAACCATGTTATGCTTTGTTCAGTTGGATTTGATGTTGATGAAACTGGTCCCAGTGCATTTCGGGATGCAATGGGTTTTAAGCCACGTGGTTTTGAGTTGAAATCCACAATTTTGACAGCCAAGGAACAATGGTTGAAATTGACCATCGTAGATAAGAGTACGGCTGAATGCGCTTTGGGCAAACTTAGCAATGTCCTGATTTCATCCCCTGTGGCAGAGGAGGTCACTCAATTCTATACCCTGGCGACATGTCTTGAGACTGTTTACGAATTGTACTATGACAAGTGATGATGTACAATCGTGAACGTTCGAATGCCTGCCTCCGTACGCGTCCAAACCTCGAACACTCGGGGGAATAGTAGACGATTTCACGTTGACAATACATCAACTAACTGCCGACATCATTCTTCTTTCAATCGTGCTATAAGAATCTGGAACGATTTGCCTGAGGACATCGTGTGTGCTCCTTCATCCGAGCAGTTCAAATCCAAAGTTATTAAACATTTATGCACTAAATAAAGCATAGTAAATTTTGTATACGCATCTGTAAACCGTTTAGTGTAAGTGCGTTTATTCAACGCCTTCTATTTGTGTATTGTTTGGATATTTCCTTTTTTCCAAATACATGTCCAAGTTGGTGAGACCAGTTGCCAGCTATACGTTAAGTGGAATGCAGGCAATGTTGAGTTTTGATCATGTATGCTTAAAATATGTGGCCTATTGACAACAGCATGCCAATGGATCGGCAGGTGGACCAGATTGTCTTAAGCCGCAACATGTGAAGGACATGATCAATGCACCGGCGGCGAAAGAGTATGGAGCCAAGTTGTTATCACTGTTAGCGAAACTAGCAAACCACATGGTCGCTGGAAAAGTGCCTTCCGCAGCTTTGAGTGTGTTGTATGGTGCAAATCTCACTGCTTTGAATAAAGACGATGGTGGACTTCGCCCTATTGCTGTTGGAAGCACAATCAGGCGTCTGGTGTCCAAGTCCCTTGCACGCCGAGCTCACGAGAAGGCCAATAAGCTCTTGCAGCCGAATGAACTCGGAGTGGGCGTTCCCAAAGGGGCAGAAGCTGCTGTCCATGCAGGATCTATTATGATAGATCATCTGAAAACGAATGATATGGTTTTAAAAGTAGACTTTTCAAATGATTTTAGCGAAGTCCATCGCTCTAAAATCTTAAGTCAGGTCAAGCTTCATCTACCAGAGTTGTTTCCTTACATCCACCAGGCATACGCACAACCATCCACGTTGTTCTATGGAGAACACATGCTGAGTTCCACAGAAGGTGTACAACAAGGAGATCCATTAGGACCGCTCCTCTTCAGCCTCGCCATAAAGCCAATCATCGACACCTTGAAGAGTGAGCTATGGATTTGGTATCTTGACGATGGAACGTTGGGCGGGAACATCGAAACCGTGGTCCATGATCTCCGTCAAATAGAACTTCTTGGACGCAAGTCAGGAATTCTATTGAACAGAAGAAAGTGTGAGATCGTAACTAGCGCAGAGCTTGACACACTACCTGAGACCTTTCAAGATTTCAAGCTCGTGTCTCCTAGTGACCTAGCCTTGCTTGGTGCTCCGATTGGAGAACATTCCTTAGATGGAAAGCTGGCTAAGAAGGCAATTTAGAACGCATGGTTGAGCGCCTCCAACATCTCAGCGCTCACCACGCCTTGTTCCTCATCAGACATTGCTTTGCTGCACCAAAGATCTTATTCATCCTTAGATGCAGCCCATGCTTCAATCACGAAATGCTCACTATATGGGATGCAAATCTCAGGAATGGCCTAGAAAATATCATCGACATTGAACTAACTGATTCATCTTGGCAGCAAGCATCACTACCCGTCCATTCTGGGGGGTTAGGCATTCGATCGGCCCGAGACTTGGCACTCCCAGCTTTTCTTTCATCAGTCACAAGCACTTCAGACTTGGTACACCAGTTATTACCTACAAACCTCAAGGATTGTACCGTACCATACTTTGATGAAGCCTTGTCTGCGTGGAAAGAACAGTCTCTAGAGGTCGTCCAAAGCAATGCCCACCAACAACGGTCGTGGGATCAGATCCAAATTGAATCACAATTCAAATACATCTTGGATACTGCCGTTGATGGTAAAGAAAAGGCACGTCAGCTAGCTTCGGCTGCAAAAGAATCGGGTGCTTGGCTACAAGCTTTGCCATCTGCATCACTGGGTCTGTGGATGCAGGACCAGCACTTGCGAATTGCTGTAGTCTTACGCCTCGGCATACATGTAAGCCAACGGCACATTTCCCTCTGTGTTGCCAACGGCCACGCCTATCTAACGGAGCTCACCACGCAACTCTGACATCAATGGTCTAATTAATCATCCAGGGGTCTGCCAATCAAGGGCAGTCTAGTGTCGTTGCTCCACGTGTTCCCGCCCTCGTGGCCTCGTGAGCCTTTGCCCTACACTATTCACGCGCTGCAGAAGAACCCTCATTCTATCTTGTATCACGAACGCAGAATGGCGACAACACGACAGAATGCTCGAAAGGACAATAATGAGGCGTCGCAAAGTGGAAACCGCGCATAAATTTCCCCACCCATCCTTCCTCAGTGTAAAAGAGATATATATTAATATCAAACGGTAAGCAAGTAAACATATGTAGTTTCCACTGATTATCAGTGTGACGGTGCTTCTTTGGGTCGGGGTTGTGACAGGGCTCTCATACGAGGAAAATCCAACGCATGTCGCAGACCTGATAGACGCATGAACGTTTCGCATTCGCAGAAAGTGATATACGCACGAGACTTTTCTGATTCGTAGGAAAAGTGATAGATGCGGCAAAGCATTTGGCAAACAGCATGATTGCAGAGTTGATTTAGGACAGGCAGACGACAGTTACAATCATAATGCTGCTTTTACTAGGATTTTAATACAATCGCTCGTGGCCATATACTGACAACATAACTAAACAACTTTCAATTTGAAATTCTACAAGAGCAAGCCTCACAGGCTGTCCATAACCTATCTATGATTGCGTAGCGTATAAAAGGCGCATGGTTTGACCTCTGCTTAAACCAGTACATGAAATGTACATTTGTCAAAATTCGCGCAGCGCAATGACTTAATACCAGCACCGCATTGTGATGCTGGGTTGGACGGCAGTCGCATTCATTCAATTCACGTTCATTTACAATTGGGGAGGGGGAAGGAGGAGGGGAGGGGGGGTGATTCACAGGACAGTCTCCTTGTCGGGCACCTCCCTGCAATGTCCATGGCCGTTTGTGTTTTTTCCTTTGCGTTTTGGGGTTGTGCGCGAAGGCGATTTCATCATCGTTTCTACTGTTTCATCGAGAAGATCATCCGGGGGCGGGGGAAGGGATTGGTTGTCGAACGAGGGGAGACTTGGCTTGCAGCTGCGTCGTGTCTTCTCGTGCTGAGGCGGTGCGGGTTGCGTGTGTGGTGCCATTTCAATGACGTGCGAGTGGCCGTCGTCCCTCGGTCTAGTTGCCACGGGGTCGTCATTGCATCCAGTACATAACCTGCTGTTGCATCTGTCGCAGCACTCCTGCGCGTCAGAGTAACTCGTTTGTCCGTCACTTCCACTCTCGTACACATCATTACTGTCCATTCGCCGACGCTCCATCACCGCGTCAGTTAACGCGTTGGTTGCACGCGTTATGCGGTGGTTCTCTTCTTGGCAGTACCTGGCACTCTGCGGTCGATCGCCATTGTCCGTTTCGTAGTGACGCTTCGTTCTCGGGTGAGTCCGCCGCAATTGAGAGGCACTGTCCATTGTATCAAGCGGCTTGGCATCAACGCTCTCGCGTACGTTACGGTACGTCTCTCGATCGCTGCGTTTTCTGATCATGGTCGCCGTGGAATGATCATCGCTTGCGTTGTCGTGCAAATGGTTGACGTCATGAGCAGAACTCGCCTCGCTTTGACTACTCGAGATGGAACTGAGTGGCTCTGGCTCTTGGGTGTCGTGTATGGTACGTTGTCGTGGCAACAATCGTCCGTGGCTGAGATCCGTGCTGGCGAATCCCGAGTCGGCGGACTGTTGCATGTCGAAGTCACCATCCGATGGAGCTACATCCGGATGAGGGCGATGGCGATGATGGTCGACGGCGTAGCCTGTCGTTGTCTGCCCACGGGACCAATGATCCGCACTCATGGCTACAGGTGGCCGTCGCTTGCTACTTCCGCTCGATTGGGAGCGATTGGATTTCGCTGTACCTTGAGACGACCTAGTCGAGCCATGCGAGCCGCGTACGGAGCCTTTGGAAGACCGCACTGAGCCTTGAGCCGATCTGATCGAGCCCTGATTGGATGTGACCGAGCCCTTGCTAGACCTCATCGAGCCTTGGCTGTTGTGCTGCATCATGACGGCCTCGTTCTCGATCACCACAGACCCGCCATGCAGTGAGCCAGAGGCCATCGTCGTTGCGTGGAGCGGTGCTGCGAAGGCCAAGGAGAACGAACACCGTCAGTTGGAGTTACGAGCGAGGTCACATGAAGATCTCCAAGCGAGCAAATGAGTCCACGTTCTCCCTACCGGTCGTCGCTGCTGTTGGCTTGCCTTGACTGGGCATGTCTAGGGATGACGATGGCAAGACTTGACGCGGCGTACCAACCAACACATCGCCCCTAAGATACAAACACACAAAGACACAATAGTTAACTATAGGCATCATCATCATTAGGTATCCATGCTAATCCAACAACAACAACAACAACAACAACAACAACAACAAAAAACAACAACAACAACAACAACACAGCGATGCATGTTAATGTGCCTCGTGACTTCAATATTGTCCAGAAAATGTAAGCAATAGCGAATGACGTAAAACCAGTAATGGATGATGCCACGATATATTTGCATTGAATTTCCTAACCTCCCAGCGCCGTCGTTGGCGTCAGATCTGCATTGTAGAACCCATGCTTTGAACATCTGCCAATCGCCGAACTTCATCTGGAGAGCGTCGCGAAGTTCTTGGATGTCGCAGCTGACCAACACCTTGCCACTGACGTTGCCATCGCGCAGGCGCGTCTCGTACCCAGGGATGTCCTCTGACTGCACGCCATCTAATTGCGTTAGCTAAGAAATGAAACAGAAAACGAAAGGAAACTCAGCTTAGCTATTCGACTTGATTCTAGATTACGTCAATGACTGTGTAAGCGTGCAACAATGGCATAGATTACGAGACACAACGGCGCCTACCTGTTTGCAAACATCATCGACCGTCAAGAGAGCAAGACTCGACTGGGGGAGGTCATGAGTAGGTGTCCATGGTAACTAAAAAGAAGGCAGAGCAAAACAGTCGAATCCGCTTACATCGACATCTCGAATAATTATAATATGCACATGTCCAGACAGCTCTCATATTTTTCACGTACAAAGACTCTTTTGTGGGATCGTTTAAATGTAAATCATTCACATCCAAAGGTCGGATATATGCAAAAAAATATGACTCGCCTTTTGGTCACTGACAGGGCATGCGCAAACGCCTGGTAGAATGACTCGCAATAGTGTTTATTCGAACGCCATTGAAATAGCCGACGAAGACTAGAACCTGTCTTGAACGACCAGCCAATGAAAGGTGATCTCTTCTGGTTGCTAAACACAGGTGGTCGCTTAGCCAGGCTGGGACTTCATTATAAAGATTACGCAGCAATCACTTACACTCGGCTGAATCGTGCTAACTACTTTGACTTACGCTGTTGCTTCCTGGTGACATTGGAGATGGTCTGTCGCCAGCGACGCTGAGCTGTTTGGATGTCAGTGTACCCGTGTTGGCCGCTTGAAGGTATTCAACCATCACCTTACGGATGGTCGGGTCCACGTGGAACGTCGAAGGTGCGAATACACGCAGATCTTTCACAGTCAGTACAGGCTGGTGATTTGCAAGGAACGTCTCGAAATAGACCAATTCGTTATCTGCACCAATCTCTGGATCGCCAACGACTGGCATGGAACCACCAGCCAGCGAGTATAGCTTTTTGATTGATAAGTTCTGTGGCACACCGAGGCTTGTGTCTTCGCTTAGTAATGACAGCCAAGTGACCTTGTATGGCCAGCCATCGGCCAAACTGACCCACGACGCTAAGGCCCGCCAGCGGAAGTAGACGCCGCGCGAACGCAGGAGGCGTGCCATCAGTGACACGATGTTCATAGTCCGTCGAATGTCGGAGAGTGTGCCACCTTCGTTGTCGCGCATGAACTGCGACAGATCTGTCGACATACGAATCATTCCTTTTTCTTCACCACCCGACTTCTGCGCAATGCCTCTTTCGTTCGGGTTGCGAACATCACGCATACGATGCAGGCTCTCGGATGAAAACCGCACTCCGTGGACGTCGTGTCCGAGTCCAGCACCGAGTAAAGGCGCTTTGCCGTTGCACTGTTCGTCGGGGTCATGACCGTTCGGAGAGAAGTCGGTCAATTCACCGTCCCATTCTAAGTCGACGTCTTCATTATCGGTCACCGAGGAATCTCCAACTGGCCCGATAATTGACGAAGGGACGAGACCGCAGGCCGAAGTCTTGGATTGTTCAGGAACGTAGCATGGCAAGTCGACAAGGTTGCGCAGGTAATCGTAGGCCGTCACATGGGACTCTTGTAGGTTGGCGAGGCTCTGATCGACGGCCTTGACCAACAGACGCGGGTCGAGAGTGAATATAGCAACAAATGGATGACCGGTCTCAGCCAGAAGCAGATTCAACGAGTTGACGAGCTGCAAGACCTTTTGCTGCTCAAGCGAATCCAGTAAGTCCAACGCTACGATGACACGAGTCTGCTGGCGAGCAAAGCCATCGAAGCACTCCAACATTTCTACGTACAAATCAACCTCCTGCTTCAGCACGTGCAAGAAGGCGTCCTCTCGAATGCCAGACTGTGATGCCACAATGGCAATGCGCTTCTTGAGTGACAGCACCAGACAGTACATGACGACGAAGAAGCGCGGGATGTTGCATAGGATGGCCCCGCCCACGATGCAAGATGACGCAATCTGAATGCCAGTGACGATGTTATTGTCCGCCTTGCCATAGAGTGCGAAACATGTTAAGCCAGTCCACATGACCAGAAAAAAGACGGCTGTGAAGACGATCGTTGGTATGCAACAACACGTCGCCTTCCAACGCGCCCGCAAATCCATCTCGGACGGGTTCTTGAGTCTGTACGGTCCAGCGCGAAAGACGCGGAAGAGACGAGGGAAGAGAATGCCGATGTCGCGCTCCGTCAAATCGCTCAGCTCCTTGGCAAAGTTCAACAGCGACTGCATGGGGGTGTCAGCCATCACAATCACTCGCGACATGTCAACAGTAATGTAGTGAACGGGAAGCATTTGTCGAACGGAGTCAGTCGACGGCGAAACGCAGTAAATGAGACGAACGAATATCGCCAGGCGACGGAGGGCGCGCGTCAAACGCATGCCAAATCTGTTGATACTCCGCTCTGGACTACGCGACGTGGAACGCGCTAGGAGGAAAACGCAGAGAAGAAAGAGGAAGACGGCGACGCCTGCTATGATACCATTGACGAGGGTCGAAGTCGCCCATGCGATGGAGCCGACGGTCAAAGAGATGGCGAGGGCAAAGACAACGACACCGGCCGATATGCGGAATGGAATGGCAATAGCTTGCTCCTGGAACTCAGCCAGATGGTCTACAAATCATAAAACACAAGACACGTCAGTGGTAATCATCATGCACCCGTAACAGAGTCATAAGAACAACACATCACAACCGCGTTGCCATTGGTCTCTTAGCAACAACCGAAAGGTCATCCACGCTGGCCTAATCGGAAGGGATATAAACGGAAGCCTGGAAAAAGCATCCAATCATATTCTAGCCCGTCAGATACGAGATTGACGGACAAATCAGAGTTATCAAATTGCACAATCTACTTCGACTTTATTTCGTCTTTCTATTTATACCTTTCTTATTTCATTCTTTTGTGACTCATCCTTATGTATGTATGTATGTTTCTTCTTTTCTTTGCTTTACGTTTAGATCTTTCTACTTTATGTATTTTATTTTTATTTTTACCTCTACCTTTGACTTGTTCTTGAGAAATGATATTTATCAGCGAATATTAATTATATGATCGAATAAGTGTATAAATCTATTCGTAAACTGAATAAAAGATATTTATCAGCGAATATTAATTATATGATCGAATAAGTGTATAAATCTATTCGTAAACCGAATAAAAGATATTTATCAGCGAATATTAATTACATGATCGAATAAGTGTATAAATATATTCGTAAACCGTGTTATTCGAGGTCAACACATCTACAGGTAAAATCGAGAAATTCGCTGTAGAATAGGAGATTCAAATGATCTGTGTTTTCTCTGGCAAACCGTTGCGCTCGATCACCTCGAAAAGGATCGATTACAGTCTCTTGGGAGCCGTGGCTGAGTTGAGAAACAATGCGCAGCATATGACACTGGTCAAACCCACAGCCGAAGCTACGTAGCAAAATAGCAGACTACTTCCAAATAATTCATTTGCTCAGCAACTGATTAGATCTCCGTTATCTCACTACGTGAAAGCCACGACCGAATTATCAGATATTTATTTAATCCGATAAAATTACTGATCGTTTTTGGATGTCCATACAATCGGATCCTGTGCTCGCTAAGCTAAGTCAGGTAGCAGACAAAATAAACGTAGAAGGTCAGGCGTTGGTTTTCAAAACAGTTCGTCCCAAGAAAGCCTTGGCAATGTCAAGTGGCATGTAGTGGATCAGGTCAGAGAATGACGAGATTACAACANACGGCGACGCCAGCACCTGCCGTCCGCTCATCTCGTCGGTCATATCAACGGATCCATCGATAATCAAAATAAAAGATCGGATCTGATCTTGGCGGCATAATCAGTCGGCTGTAAGACACCATGCAATCAAACCAACGTCAGAAGCGTTCGCCGTTCCATTTACGGACTAGAAGTTCCCGACAAAGCCTGAAGCCTCGTCTACACATATCAAGAATTAATTAAATCTGAAACTATGCCTTGTGCAGCTCACTACTAAAACCTAGCACAAAAACCAACTCTTAATTTATTAGAGGAGATCGAGCAGACAATGTGCTTACGACGGGTTGCAACAGAAAGGTTCTGAGTCATATTCAAGGACTTGGAAATCAAACTTAGTCCATTGGTAAATCCCAAATCTAAAATACAGAAATATTTCAAATATCTAGCCTAAGATTTAAGAATCAGTTACCGTCAATAAGTAATATTGAGACGTCTCCCAATTAGATATTATTACAACAAACGTAAATATATTAGCAAGAACGTTCAATTCGACACACGAGGCGACTGTTGTCAATGTATTCTGTAGAATGCACAAGCCATGTGGTGTCGCAGAAGGGATCATCAATGGAAGAGCCGTAGATACAAGCCAACATCTCAAC
This sequence comes from Calvadosia cruxmelitensis, assembly GCA_900245855.1. Classification (NCBI taxonomy): domain Eukaryota; kingdom Metazoa; phylum Cnidaria; class Staurozoa; order Stauromedusae; family Kishinouyeidae; genus Calvadosia; species Calvadosia cruxmelitensis. The sequence goes on from OFHS01000542.1 coordinate 33,105, forward strand.
GGCAAACATCTCCAATGTGTCTTGTAATTCTTTGTGAGATCAGTTACCGAAGTTCACCACGTTTCTGTGATTCACAACAGTTTCAGTCAATCACTAACGAGGAAGTGAATCTACAATGGCCTACATATAGTCACTCCAGAAGAAAGATGGCGCTGATTTACAGGCTCAACTGAACAACTTCATTCTTTGAATGTGTAACTGCGTTCTATAATACTAAGTATTAAGCGATCACCCTGATCAACCAACCCCAGGTGCCTGCTTATACTGGCTAAACACGCTGTGGTCTCCATTTGATTTACCTTGTAACTTCTGCAGAAAGAGTGATTTTCCAGCGCCCCACTTGGAGTAAAGACCGACCGTGAGTGGTAGACTAAGCGATGGCTCGCTAATGAAGTCGGCCAAGGCGGCAATGAACGATTCCTGCGTGTCGGGTAGCTCCATCTTGTTCGGGTCGGCGTTCAACGCCTCTGGATAGATACAAAAACGCACAACTTTAGGCGTGGACATAACGGCCTTCGTCACACNCACAAATACATCCGCCAGTCGTCAAGGTAACAATCATCTCGCCAAGACGAGTGCGTTTTCTGGACTTGTCTACTTAATCAGCGATTACAAACAGCAAACCACGCACACTGAAATGACTGGTGCTGTTAGACTTAGTTACAACGTATAATCCGCACCGCTGCAAATCGGATCAGTGAATATCGGATGAGTAAAATCAAATTTATTCGGAAAAGTGCCGACAATTTTATTCCTACTTAAACCGGATTATCCTGTAAGTTCATCGGGCGACAGTCGCCTTGGACTCGCAGAACGACGATCGGTTTTGAGAGTCAGCGAAGGAAGCGGAGATGGCCTCTAAGCGCTGTCATCACTTACTGTTTCCGAAGAGCGGCGAGATGACACTCTGTTTCAGCGAGCAGTCGATGCTGTATGGTGTCTCTCCAGCCTTGTTGGGTTTATACAAGAGACGGTTGTGCTTTGGATCACGCAACAGAACCTCGCATAGTCCACCGAACCGATTTCTAACGGCTACGTGGAGGGCAGTGTCGCCCTTCTGAAATACAAACAAACAACCAGTCGCATTATGGCGCATTTATTAACAGCAGATTGGAATACACAACACCCTAAATCAACGTAGGAACTTGTAAGGAGGTCGCATGCACAAATAGACTACGCAGAACACCAGTCGTTCATGTAAACAGAGGAAGGATACCCGCCTGTACTACTCGCACATTTGCGGTTATTAGTGTAAGCTAAGGAAAACTTACCCTTTACATTATAATTGCACAATTGCGGTCAATGGTGTAAGCGGAGGGAATGTACTCGTTTACAGTACTCATACACTTGTGGTTCTTAATGTAAATGAAGGGAAATGTACCCGTTTGCACTAATCGTTCACTATCGCTCCCTGGTGTAAACGAAGGGAACAGGACGGGTTTGTAGTGTAAAGGAAGGGAAGTGTACCGGTTTCACTGCTCACCTTGTCAGTGACGTTGGCCTGGGCACCTTTCTCTAGCAGCAACTGGACGCAGTGGGTGTGCTTCTTCTTGGCTCCGCGAAGCAACGGTGTCTCGCCATCCTGCACAAGAGGACATCATCACAATACACGACCAGCTGAAAGCACCGTACGATGTCATTGGCGACAGATCAAGTCGACGAGCAGCGTTTAGTACAGCAAGACCGACGCCACTCAGAATTCAATCGCAGGTGCAGGGCAAAGGCGACCGAACAGACAGCAGCGCCAAACACAACAGTTGCATCAATGAGAATTCCAAGACATCAACAGAGAGCGGTCTTACTTTGTTCGTCACTTGCGGATCAGCGCCAGCGTTCAATAACTCCCTCACTACTTCGACGTGACCCTTCTCAACGGCGTAGTACAACGGAGTCTTGCCATCCTACAACCAATCATTCGACATGTTAATATCAAGACGTAACCATCAAGACCACCTAACCTCAATATGAACGATGCCACGCCCAAGATGATGTCAGACTGGCACTCGCAAGACCACACCCACCGGCAATGCTTTAGCTATCAGTACGCTTGCCTTGCAGTCGACAACACCTCGCTCGTATAAGGCTTTGATGGTCGGGTGTTAACGGCAGAACAACAAAACAGTCCACCAATCAACACGGATTAGCAAGCGCTCAAACAAACAAAGCAGACTGTCGGACCAGTCATCCCCATTCGAGCATTGGACGATGAGAAGAACGACGCAGTAACAAGCAACCAGATCATTCCGTCTGCCTGAGACACATCCATCACTGGTTACTTGACACAGTGCTTCATGTCCGTACTTTGATTTCAGTGAACAGAAGCTGCTCTGTTACCTTGAACATCAGACAGCAATGATTGGTCAGTTGAAACGAAGCACAATTCCAAACGGTGAACTTTAACAAATACAAGCCACAATCCAGTCGCACGTGTTCTTCATTGCCATAGTAACTGTGATAGCAAATCGCCGATTGGACGTGCCAAATTAACGTAGCCGCAAGGACGTCGGTGCGACTGACCGCAAAACAGGTGAAACGCGTGCGAAGGGAAGCCGCAAGGCAGTCTATGCCTTCCAAGCAAACCAACCAGATATAGAAGATACAGAAAGACGGAGGTATAGGGAGAAGGAAGTGCAACACAGAGGGAATTCAACCCTCGAAACATTCGGTAAAACACACAGGATAATCTGACAAAAGTCTCTCACAGAACGACAACACATGTCCGAAGTAGTTCGGGGACACTCTGTCCCCCTCACCCCAATCAAAGCATGATAACGACTAAATTGCAGAAAACAAGCGCCACATAGTTCAATCAGGCTAATTGGATGCCAATTTACGTGATTACTCTGATAATCAGATATGTTTCTCAGAAGTCAACGTCTTAATCGGGTAAAACAACGAATTCGTCTAGTTATCCAATTAACCTAATTTAATTGTAATAATATCGTTGGCCGTTGGCGTTTGTCACGATGGGTCAAACTCTGATATCTCTTTCAATATCGTAGTTATTACTGCTTTGTTATTGTTTGTATCTGTCGCATGACGCCGATAGCAGGTGCATTACTAGTCTTCCCGTTGGTGATGCTACGCATAATGTTCTATTTATCAGAATCTAATTACATATAAGATAAATTAATTTAATTGCTGTTTTTTCTCGACTTCTATGATGTAACGTACAGTACATTAGAATCCGGCTAGTGCAATACCTCCAGGAATACCAATACTTTACCAGGTTAAATAAATATCTGATATGGTGTAGTGGACAATTGCAATGAACTAAACAGTAGGATTACACCTGTTAGTTCAAAATGATATCTGATTATATGGATTTTCATCTAAAGCGGAATCCGATCAAGCTGTACGGATCGAGTGAATAATCGTCTACTGAGCGAACAATAAATGACGAGAACCAAGACTCATTCGTTTGACTTTACCGGATCGGCGTATTCCAGATCTGCAAACTTCTCGATCAGGATTTCGACGACAGTGGCGTGTCCTTCTTTGCTGGCCGTCATCAACGCAGTTTCACCTTGCTGCAATGACAAAGGAAAAAATGTTACATTGACCACGCCGCGTAAGCGACGGAAGTTGCAGCCACAGCAACCACCACTTAATCATGACACATTAGTCGTTTAATAACACTACTGTCGCTTAATAGCAACATCATCGTTAAAAAGCAGCATCACAGTTTAATACTATCATTTCGCTACTCATGTTAGATTTTACCTCGTTATTCCTCGTTATTTTGTAAAACGTACCATCCGTGGTAACTACCTTGCCATTCGGCTTTGTAGCTAAATGCGAGATGATGAAAATAAAGTTCATTATTATTATTATTATTTCGCTTAAAAACATCATCGCTCTTGAATAATACCATCACCGTCAAAAATAGCACAATCGCCGTTTAATAACAACAAAATTCCTAGCCAACAGAAACATACAGTGACACAATAGAACAGCAAAGATTTGGCTTTTTCAAGTGGCATCTAAAAGCACATTAATCATAATAGAACGACTAACTATCGCCTCTCGTTAAAGCGCTCAATGGTCAAATACCAGTGACGATAAACAACAAATTTACGAAATCCAGTATTATTATTATTTAAAGTCCACTTGCTTATTTACTTCCGGTCAACAATTATTTATCATCGAATCATCAAACCATTATTGTCGCATCAAAACATCCGTTGTTCTCGCTGACATAAGTGCGATACAGTTTGTTGCTTGCTCTCGAGACAGACAGACAGACAGACAGACAGAAAGAAAGAAGTTGCAAACGCGTACAAGCATCAACGCCATCAGTCTTGAACATTGCATGGTTATTCTATCCATTGGACTGCGTTGCCTAGGTTACAAGATAGGCGGCAAGTGTGTGGGTTACCTTGTCTGGCATATTGATGTAGACGCTGTGATTCAAGAGGACGCGGACTATGTTGGAGTGGCCTTCTTTGGCAGCCCAGGAAAGAGCCGAGCGGCTGTCCTGTGAGCAGAGAGAAGCACATTCAATATACCCATTAAGAAAGGGTCTGACATAAGCGACTCTGATTGGCCGAGAGCACGGAACAAGATACAACAACAGCAAGCAGTCACATGGAACCACTTACTCTAACCACTTAGCCTCGACTGCACGCGCAAGAAGAGCAACTCGAGGCTTACAGCAAGCACGAAGTGAGGTACATTCACAGGCGTGGATGGCTATGTGTTGGGGAATGTTGCCTTGGCGTGGCAGGTTCGTCAACGGACATTCTCACCTGATCAACAGCATTGACGTTAGCCTGATGCTCTAGAAGCAGTTCGACGACATCTTGGTAGCCGCCTTTGGCAGCCATGATCAAAGGTGTCCAGCCATGCTGCACGAGAGAGTAGATCAATGCAGGAGCAGACAGACAACATCGGTCACATTAAACGGCTGCCGCATACGCAGAAAAACCAACCACGACGTGGCGAAATGACTGCAGCCCCTGCAGACGACAACAATAAAAGCCGCCGCAAACAAACTCCTTAGAGTAGCGTAAGAAATAAGAATAGACAATGCAATACGATCAATTATTTAAGCGCAACGGAGACCACAGCACCGCGTGAAGGACAGATACGGAAGATGACGTAGGCTAGGCATCATGATCCGTTACGTTTCATTGAGGCTATACAATAGATAAGGGCGTCTCAAGCACAAAATCACTGCCGCACAAGCTCTCTCCAGTCCTCCTTCTTCCTCGCCTTCTTCTTGGCCTCTGCCACTGACAATCCGACTGACGCTAGGTCGTCTGTCATTTGCGCGCGATAGGCTCGTTTGTTGGCTTTACTTCGTCGCGTCGGGTCGGTCGGCTGGTGTTCAATGACTTGGTGGAGTGGCTGAGGCGGGTACTCGGCGGAGCGCATGACGTGTCCGAGAAATGATAGTCGCGCCCGGCGCAGCGTCTTGGTCGCTTGAGGGATGTCGGCTCAGCCCAAGAGTACCTGGTTGGTAATCTTCTCCGGCCATTTGTCCCCCATGGCGAACTTGAGCAGAGCGGCGTGCGATCCGTTGATTTCTTGAGCGAGACTTTCGGTTAGCGAGGCCAGGCAAGCCATGTGCTATAGCGCGAAACTGAGACGGAATACCTCACATGGACAACGTTGACAGTGACACTTAGCGTTGTTGATAAAGCTGAGCGATGAACGATGTGAAATAAGACAGTGTCGGAACAGTAGAGAAAATCGAATCAACCAAGAAATTTAAAGACACGTTTAGAGTACCGATGGCATAATCAATGGGTCAAGAAGTATCAGCAGTCCTTCGGTTAAACTTTAGATTTTGGAATACTATACTGTATATTCCATAAAATTAGGCATTTCATTTCAAACTACTGCAGTACCCAGATTTGAAATGGGACATGATATTAGGGCATGCGCTGTTCCCACGCAGTAAATGCTGACGACTTACCGTTCCAGCCGCTTGTACGTTGGTGCCTTCAGCCAGCAAAATCCTGGCGACATCCGTGTGTCCCTTCCTGCAGGCCCACACCAACGCACTCGTGCCGTACTACAAACCAAACAAATAATTAAGCAAGCACATGGAAATGACCTGGCAGTAATGAACGCGGTAGAGATCAAGTCACAGGGAAATTTGTAAAATTATCGGATAATTGAATATCCGATGGGGCAGACACACTCTTCGTTACTGCGAATAACAGTTGGTTCTCCAAAAAATATTGGTTACGTATCAAAATGTGACATACAACGGAATCCGATTCACTAAGGAGAAAACGGGCTGTTCCTAAAGACAGCAATGTCTAAAAACAACAACAACAACAACAACAACAACAACAACAACAACAACAACAAAAACAACAACAAGATTCCAAGTATTCCATTCGTGAATTTCTTGCTGAAATCGCAATCTATTCCAGTAAATAATTCTGCTTCTGAAGCCATTCTGCTCTCGTGCAGTTCCAGGATGGAACTTTCTTCCTGACGACGTAGTGACCGCAGACTCTTTGTATTTGTTCAAGCGTCATTTACATGACATTAATTTATATACAGTAAGTTTTGCAAATGTTACAAGGCTGCATGTATAGTGTTAGTATTATTACTTTCATGTGCTTGCCTGTCAATTATATTTACATAGTTTTGAAAAATAAATCAAACATAAACCGAAACGGTTGTACTAGAAAAATCATTGAAGTCATTCAGACATCGATTTAAACTCAGTAAATTTGTCACAAAATTGTAAAGTATAGCATTGTAAAGTTAGCGCTGTGTTTAAAGGCCACTCTTCATAACCCCAAAATGAAACTTTCTATATAAATCAACCTGGACAGAAAGGCCACCTGTCTATAAAGATCATTCTTCTCAAGTCCCAAAGGTGACCAGACAGGTTGCACTGTAATAGGTTGTACATACTGTAAGTGGCATTTAATTTTTACACTATGTCATACCTGTCACGGTATTTATCATGCAATCAATTGTACCAAATCAAATCAATCACACGATGCCGTAATACCTTATCAGCGACATCAGCCTGCGCACCGGCCATGATCAATTGCTTCACCACCTTCCAGTGGCCACGCCCAGCAGCCCAAATCAAAGCAGTCATATTGTGCTAACGAAAACAAGCAAACATCCCCAATAGTAATCGCTCACCCATGACGAATAAAGCTATTCAACCCCTACATAATAAATAAA
>OFHS01000543.1:0-37446 GCA_900245855.1 Calvadosia cruxmelitensis
CCTCAACCTGATAGACTGAGATGCGTTATGCTGAGTCCTGCCGTTGGCCCGGCGGCGTAGCCGCTAGTTCTACTGATAATCTTTCTCTCTCTCTGCCATCACCAGTTCCTTCGCACCGCTCTAGTGAATGCTTCGTGCCAGGCCACCGTGGCCTATGAACTCGGACTCAATCTCCACCTTGATTTTGGCATTCAAGGGGTACGTATGACAAATGTAACACATTGTTGTTGATACGATATTTCTATCACGTGACTTCGTTGCTGTTCCTGCCATCCTGATAGGCTCCCACCAATGCATCGAACAAGCTCATGGCGGACGTGTTTGAAGGTACGCTGCTAATCGCAGGGTCGACTACCTCGTCGCCTTACTATTTCTGCCTCTGCTGTTGACGTCTCTTTGTTGGTAGCTTTTGTCGGTGCTGTCTACGTTGACAAAGGACTGAACTACTGTCAGACATTGCTGCAAGTCTGCCTCGTTTCCAGACTGAAGGTACTTCATGCGTGGATAAGAGATTACCAAGTTGTTGTCATGGCTACTGGATTTGCGCCAGTTAATTAACAGAAGGTTCCAACGGTATTAATCCCAACAGGAGTCAATCGACAAGCAAGATTGGATCGATCCTAAATCGTTGCTTCAACAACTCGTGCATTCATCTGGCAAGAGAGCCCGCTACAGACCAATTTACAGGTAGGACACAATTAGAGACATGCGCACTCATCCTTTCTCTGCTGCTGTGCAATGATACTGGCAGGCTTTAACGCACGTGCGTTGAATACTTATGCAGGACATTGCAGGAACAAGGCAGCACAGAAAACAAACAATTCAAAGGTGACCTTGCCTCTTTGCCAGTAGCCATCTTAAACCGTGCCAGCTGTACACATTCTACTCATTGCTTCTTTCTTCATGTCTTTCAGTTGCAGTCTACGTCAATCAGAAACGCATGGGGACTGGGACTGGTGCGAGGTCAGCGTCCCCTCGAGCCTCGATATTTCCTCACTGTTTCTTCTGTGCATACATTCGTACCTTGACGTTTGTCGCTACTGTTCTTTTCTCTACATAGCATTCAGGAAGGTCAGATGGCCGCTGCCAAGAACGCAGTAGATTTGCTCAAGAGTAGCGACCGCACATAGTCCCTTTCGTCGCTCGCTTGTCCCTGTTGCAGTCGAAGCGTGGAGAGGCAGACCATCTTTCGTCGACCAGCGCAAGGTTGCCTGCTAGGATGTGGAGCGTTTTGATTGGTCGACGTCATTTTAAAGAGCAGTAGTACATTCATCACTCACAGCTTCTTTGTTCCTCAAATTGACCATTTACAGAGCGTGTATTAAGTACAGTATATGTTATAAAAGACCCTTATGGGCTGAGTACTATCTATTCCTATAATTAATTTAAATAGAATATGTTTAATTAATTTATTAAATGGTGTCAGTTGATGCGTGGTATTTTGTGGCATTCATTTGCAGTAGCCGCAGGATGTTCTGCAATTTCTGTACATCCACAGTTTGTTCTTGTTGCACTCTCCTTCGCTCTTCCATTTGCTGCACTGCGGGTCTCTGTCGCGGCATCCTGCGCACGGGACGCAAACGAGACAATGTATTACTTGACAGCACTTGTGCTCTGACTCATCTCATATGCTACGATAGACTGCGCATGCTCACAGCGAGTACTTACTCCGACACGCGTGACAGCAGTTCTTCAACATCCAGCTCTCGTTGCGTTTGCATTCGCCTCGCCGCGCCCAATACCAGCACGCTCTTCGATTTCGATCGTAGCACGAACCAACCGCTGTTGAGAAGATTCAAAGCATGGTCACGTGTCACCACTGACTTGCAGTATTTAGTAAAAACACGAAATGGCTCCTGGACGCCTATACTGGAAGATAGTGTAGTTGTGGCGTTGNCACTGCGGGTCTCTGTCGCGGCATCCTGCGCACGGGACGCAAGCAAGACAATGTATTACTTGACAGCACTTGTGCTCTGACTCATCTCATATGCTACGATAGACTGCGCATGCTCACAGCGAGTACTTACTCCGACACGAGTGACAGCAGTTCTTCAACATCCAGCTCTCATTGCGTTTGCATTCGCCTCGCCGCGCCCAATACCAGCACGCTCTTCGATTTCGATCGTAGCACGAACCAACCGCTGTTGAGAAAATTCAAAGCATGGTCACGTGTCACCACTGACTTGCAATATTAATCATTGGACGTCGCTTGATAATACAATCTGTTTGCAGTCAAAAACTCCGTATTTAGTAAAAACACGAAATGGCTCCTGGACGCCTATACTGGAAGATAGTGTAGTTGTGGCGTTGACAAAGCGGGCTGTTCAGTTCTTTCAGGTGTACTTACAGTACATGGGAATACTCAAATCCATTTGCGTCATAAACAAGTGTGTTTCACGCATGCGTAGTTGGATTGGGATGGGGACCTTACCTTCGCATGCCTTGCAGCAGTACTTTTTCATCCAGTTAGCATTAGTACGACACTCCCCCATGTAGGCCCAGTCCTCGCACGATGGGTTGTGGTTCTCACAGCCTACAGCCAAAAAAACGGCATTAGTCATAGTTCCCCTTGTCCCCTGGTAATGTCAGCGTTTGTCAGAGACAATCGGTCTGACCTTGGACCCCAACAGAGCACTGGCCCTCGTCAAAGTACACATCGTCCACTGCGATATCTGACAATTCCCCATTGCCTCGTTGTGCCTCAAGCACGATCTAGAAACAAAAGAAACCGAAGCATCGTTTCGTTCTCAGTGCGAGTTAGTTCGACTAGACGTCACTGGCAATTGATGGGTGCTACCCTGGCTACAGTGCTCGGACAGACAGACAGGCATCTCTGTCACCTGCTCTTATGACCGTTAGTATTACCCTGAATCTGTCAGACAGCTTTGGAATTTGAAGGACAGCATTGTACCATGTGTCGCCTTGGTGGCCGTTTTTTCGCCACATATTCAGGTACCGGCCTCCAACTGTTTCGATGAAAATGGTCAAATATCCGATGTTTTTGCCGCTCATCGCATAGAAGAAGGTCATGCATTTCGGGCCGAATTCGCTGGGTAGCTCCTTGCTCTGGAGCCGAGCCACTTGGCCTGTGCGTCGAGGAGGCGTCCCGTCGATCAGCGCCATGAATCCTGTTATTGCAATGAAAAGAAACATTCCCAATGCGAATAACCAGCAATTGTTGCGTATAACAAGGCATTCGCCTGGCGCATTTGCCAGTTGAAATACAATCACAAGAGCAGCACGCTTGCCTCTTCCTGACGAATGATCTCGCTTTGGTCCTGTTCGCAGAGTTGCACTCCCTGTGGATGACCTGATCCAATCAAAGTCGTCCTTCTCGTCCTGCTGCCACATGCCCCAGCCATCTTCAAAGTTTGTGTCGTACCACTCTGCCAGAAGAATAAAAGCGAAAGACATTAGACTGGACGTCACCATCAAGCATTTCATGTGGGGAGATCAAACACTCACTTGCATTGCATCGATTTAAAAAGCAGATAGCGGTCTGCTTCATGCTGCCCTTGCACACCTTGCCGCCATGTTGCGGGGCTGGATTGTCGCAGGCACGCTCCCTTGTGAATCGACCCTCGTTGCACGACAATGAACATGTGCTCCATGAACTCCACATTCCCCAGTGACCGTGAATGGCGGCTGCGTGAGAACGAGACTAAGGATCTAAAGTGACCATTGGTCTAGACGAGTAAGGTGTAATAGTTAACGTCGCTATGCAACGAAGCGTGCTCCTGCTGAAGTGCTGACCTCGACACAGTGGATCGGTGCAGTCTTCATCTTGGTCCTCCACGCGGTATTCGTCGGCTCCCGTGCAAAGGGCTTGATCTTCAGACAGGCAATACCTCTGACGCTGCCGTCGGCATTTGCGATTCATGACGCGACAAGGACTCCAACCGCCCCACTCACCCCAGACCTTTGATTTCGCTGTCAACAAGAACGAGAAAGGGCAATGGAATTGTCACAAGCCACACGTGGACACACATAACATCGCCTACAGGTGGAAATATTTTGAGTGGTTCATGAATAGGGATGAGGACAACTTGCAGGTGAGATCTCTCGCCAGGCGCCTTACACTTGCACTGGTACAGCTTGTTCAGCTCGACGATGTCCGTTGGGGTCATCTGTTTGCTTCCTAGTTGCTGCGTCTCGTTGAAGATCGGTCGAATGGTATCTTTGCCGTTGACGGTGAAGGCCGTGCTCGTGTAATGCATCAGGGATTGATAATCGTAGTCCGTGTCCTGGATGTCCGCCTCGTAGGCATCGAATTTGTCGAAGTTCTCTTTCAACGCTGCAACAACAGAGATCGCTATTTCAGCTCCATTTGTTTTCCTTATTAAATGGTAGAATTATGATACTCTTGATAAGTCTCGTTTCGATACTGATCCAACCTCGTTGTCGTACCTGGTCTAATGTTTTCGTATAATATCTTGACGTAAGTGTCTCGATCTGGTCGACTCTGCTCGTGGAAAAACCCTGCGACAGATGAATGAGCATCAGCCTCATTGCTCTCGCAACTCCATGGCCTCAGTGTCTGGGACTGGTGGTTTGGCGGTGTTTACACTCACCAAGTGAATGCAGCAGTTCGTGTGTGATGACACTCCGTTGGATGCACATCCGACCAAGCGACATATCAGTAGCCTTTGTCGCCCAGAACTTCCTCCCGATGCCAGAGTGACAGCTAAAACAGGCAACATGTTATGCTATGATACCATTTGTGACCATGCCACTCGTCGGTTGTGGTGCGAGAGAGAGCTTACCCGATGCCTCTAAATATTCGAAGCCAGTGCTTGTCACCAGACCTCTTAAGACGAAATCGCACACAGGAGACTTGTTGTATCTCGTCCATTGCAGCGCGGATGGCCGAAGTGGAACCAACTGACAACAACAACAACAACAACAGCAGAAACGAATCAAAGAAAGCCATTTCCACCGTCGGTCACAAGGGCTACGACGCTCTCTTTGGATAAAGCATTCTCACCTCTGGAGAAGTCAATGATGTAAGGTACCACAGCCCCCGGCCACAGTTTCCTCTTTTCAGTCAATACATTGCGCCTCGCTCCAGAGCTGGTCTCGTTACCATCCTTCGTTGAATTGATCAATTTCTCGTCGACGCCATCCAGATCAATGTCACCTTGGTACGGCTCGATGCCTGTCACTGGATGTCATCAAGACATGAAATGATCAATGCATACAAACAGCCCGCCACCTTGGAGGTCATCCTTCTCTATTTGATATATTTTCATGTTTTATGGCGGTTTATCTGATCTTGCAGTGCAATAAATTGATTAATTTTACAGATCAGTGTTGATATAATTATCAGTCTATTTCATTCTTCTTTCGCCTGATATTTTAGCATGTGTTTCATCATTGTTGAGAGTAGAAGAAAGTAGAGACATAAAAGGTGTTTACTGCGGATCATGATACTCACGCCTGTTGGCATCCAGGATCCCAGCCAGTGAGTTCTCGCCCTTTCGGAATGCAGCTACAACTGGAACGCTGTCGGATTCACTCTCAACTTCTGCGATCGACGGCTCTTTAGTCGAGGCAACATCTTCTCTCCGCGTTGACCAATTGTAATCTTCAAACGATGCAATTCAATCAATGGAGAGCTTACAAAATGCGACCGCCAGCTGCCTGAAAGGAGTGACGATGGCTTGACTTGATATAGAAATTATTGCTAGAGAAAGATCGATTTTGGAAGAGAAAGAAAGTTAAAACATATCTATTATCAGAGGAGGTGCATCATGATGTTTAATTGGTTGCATCAAGGAGAGATGATGGCAGTAGATCCTACAAGTGACACTCAGCCATCCACGGGTGACCAGCATCGGGAAAAGGTGCTCTGGCTGTAGTAATAGCCAAGGATCATTCTGAGTCCTCTGTTCTGCACCCGCTGGAGATGGATCACGTGTTCTTTCGTAAAGCTCCCCCAGACGACAGCACAGTAGTCAAAGTATAGGGTAGCACGAGTGTGTTGTATATGGCAATCCTACCACTAATGGGAAAGGACCTTCTACAATATCGTAAAACACCGAGCCCTTTATTAATTTGACGTATAATATGTTCATGTTTCGTGGCCTCACCTTCGCTGTCCTGAGAAAGCAATTCACTTGACGATCGAGCGACAATGACGAAAAAGGTCGCTAAGAGCAGCAGCCACAGTGTGTCAATCATCTTTTCCTTATCGATCTTCTTCCCGCTTGTTCAGACGGGTGTAAAATTCAGCCTAGATCAACTGGTACACTCGACTGTCAATCAAATTCACGCGTAAGTGTAATTTATGATTTGTTCAGTGCAGGTCGGCTGGTGATTGGTCAGTCGATTGAAGGGGTCAATTTCCTTCGAGTCAAAGAGTGAATTTCTCGTCCTTGCTCACATCGTATTCCCAACGCCCCATCCACAATGTACCATGTCATATCTTCAATTTGATTGAACTGTCAAATCTACTTTAGCAGCTTCATATTAATTGAGCAATTGAGAGGCAAGTATGACTTTCACTTGCATGTATGGCCTATATAAGCAGTAACCCCTAACCTGTAACCAGACGCTGTTCGTGCCACCTGCCAGACGTTGATGGCCACTAATGCATGCAAGAGTGCTATCAATTGACGACCGCTTGATCAAAATATCTGCGAATGCTGCTGCCAAGGTATACAGCCTGGCGCTTTGATCAGTCCTACTCTGCACTGCGAACATGAATAATATAGATTGTCCTCTACATGAAGAGGCCATCCCTCTTTCTCTTGATGCACATGTTGACTAAGAAGGGTCTTATCTCTTCCATTGCATTAACTGCAATCTGGTTGACAGGAAGTGTCAAGTATTAAAGCAGCCCTCTTTGCTGTAAGTTGGTTTAACCCAAAACGTATGTTGTGCCATTATCATTCGGTCGATCTGTCAGCTGTCGATCTAGTCCTTGAACTGACAACGCAGCTCACTCGAGAGACAGCAGCTCCAGTCTAAAGGACATTTCAATGGACGACGAGTAGGATTTGAATTGCCTTGCTATATCTTCTTCGGGCGATCTATTATACACGTGTGCTTCGACAAAGCAATCGTTAAATGCGTCAATCCTGTTCTATACAATAAAATCCTACTACTGGGCGACGGACGTCGTTTTAAAAGCGTCACGCAGTCTACACCCAGCCTAAGCCGTCACCCACAGGCAATGTCACGACGCCGACACCACCGCCGAGTCGTCGGTAGTTCATGCCAGTCTGCAGTCGCCATTGGTTGGTCGCCATGTCGAAAATTTCTATCGACTTAAGGTACGTCGTGCCGTCGAACCCGCCGACCGCAATCAATTGTCCGTTGACGACCGCAAGCCCGACGCCGCTGCGCCGCGAATTCAGTGCCACGACGGGCGTCCATTGCTTCGTCTTGGGGTCGTATCGCTCGGCGCTGCTTAACTCCGACGCGTCGTCGCGGCCACCCACTGAATCAAATAAAAAGATAAGAATCATGTTGTCCATTGAATCAACATCAATATCATTACAAACACAAATTAATGACACCAATCTCAACTAATGTATGCGATCATTATGCATCACTCACCAGCGTAGATGCAACCTTGGTAGATGGAGGCACCGAGGTGTTTCCTTCGCGTACTCATCGGTCGCACGGTGCTCCATTGATTGGTCTTGGGCGTGTACTTCTCCACTGTGTTCAAAGGCGACGTGCCATCTGAGCCACCAATGGCATAAAGCAGACCGTCCAGCACGGCCACGGCCACGCCCAGTCGCCTCGTGTTCATGTTGGCCACGCGCGTCCATTGGTCGTTGAATGCGTCGTATCTCTCCACGATGTTGAGACAAGAAACGCCATCTTGGCCGCCGACAGCGTAAATCGATCTGAAAACACAACCAGTTAAAATAGATATAGTGAACTAACATGGTTAGGGTGGCAATGCCCGCGTAGGTCGCAAGCTGAACCAAAAGGAACTAACAAGGAGACTGTACTGTAATCCCAGTGGCTCGAATAAGGTCTTCACCAGCTGGCATGGCATGGCTCTATGCACCTTACTCTCTCCATTTAATTCCCATATTACTTTCATTCGTTATGGTAAAACGGATAATATGTTGTCATGCAGAACTCACCCATCAAGGACAGCCACGCCCACACTAGTGCGACAAGTGCTAGTCGGAGCGACATCTGAACTCCATTGATTAGTCTTGGGGTCATATCTCTCAACTGAATTCAAATAACTGGATCCATCGTGACCCCCAACTGCGTAAAGTAGGTCGTCAAGAACAGAGACACCGACTCCACATCGCCTTTTATTCATACTGGCCACCATATGCCATTCTCGTTTTCGAGGGTTGTACCTACAAAGTACAGAAGGAGCTATAGCCTGGAATGAGCAACAATGTATGGATGTAGAATTCACTAATCCCTTGGGAATTATGGAATTTTCGTGTCAGATTTGATACATTTTATTTTTATCTTTCTGAACAATGATTAAATGACACGCTTCTTTTAATCTACCAATGTTGCACGAGAGATGGGGCAAGTAGACCTGCTGAAACTGTCAATGGCAACACTCAAGAGGCATTAATGGATGCACTTGTTGACAGGACATGCAGTAATCATGATAAAAATCAATTTTCTTGTGGTTTAACTTGTGCAGTAGGCCTACAATTAGTAAGAGCTAGCAACTAGTTCAACTGAGGAACTGATAATCATATCGAGAAGTTAGAATAAGATAATTGTCAACACGCCATTGTATGCAAGCGCATTGATAAAGCTACATGCGTTATCTTGTCTTATTTTCTCCAAATATCAAATTACAGCAGGCGCTACAGTAGCAGTTCAAGTTGCAGAAGGCAATGGTGACTACTTTTTCACCAAGCAAGAAATTGCATAGTGGCTAGCTGAGGTATGCTTTCTGAGACGATTAGTTTTTGATTTTCTGCTTAGGCAGATTTTGCTGCCATTTCAGCAGTCTGGTGAGCATGTCGACAGACTGATATGGTGATGAAAAGTTGGGAATCACAGGATGGCGGGAATGGATTGTATTTAAAGCACATTAACTGTTTATTGTCTTACCTTTCAACACTATTGATGGCATCTCCGCTGCACCATCCACCAACAGCAAACAGTACCTCTCCACGCTGCGTTGGCTGCCGCGTCCTTGTTCGTGGTCCTTGCATCAGTAGCCGTTGCTCTGGCAACAGCAGATAGTTTTTAGCTTCATCAACTAAATCACGGCATGCATCATCGTTCTTTATCAGCATGTCTGCGCCGATTACTCCAACCAAGAACCTGGCACTAATCAATGGTAAACGGACATGCTGCAGGACGGCAGGCAGATGCTTTCGTCGTTCAACCACATTGTACTTCACCCAGAGCATCGACGCATTGTACACTTGCTCTTCAGACACTACATTAAGTTCATCACTAGATACGATGCTAATCAACTGGTTAAATGGCAACAGCAGAAACTCTTCAGAATCCATCACATCTGTGAAGTTGTGATGAGAAAACAAGTCTGCTGCTCTTAGTAAGTCGCCGCACGCATGCATGTCAGCAAATGCACGGATGCCCAGGCAATTGGAAGGGTCAAGTTGTTTCTTGAGGAATTCACAGCAGACTTCTTGTATTTCTGTCATTTGCAGCAAACAAGCGGCTGGAAGGACGGACTGAACATTGCTCTCGTCGATCTTTATAATGGCAGTGTAGGCAAATTCAACTAACTGCTCAACAGCGCGCGTGTCCACATCTTGAATAGAGACTTCGTTCGAGCGACTCTCTGACATGGTTCCCGTGAACATGGCCTTGAAGTACGGGCTACATGCAGATAACACGACTTTGTGCGCTTGAATCCGCCGGTCGCCGACGACAATCGTAAGGTCGCACAGTTCGCCGTTCTCTCGGAGAGAGTCCATACATTTCAAGATATTTGGTGCGTGTTTGTCTGATTTATGATTCAGTACAGGCCTCGCCGATAATGAGGATTGGCTTATTTTGAGCGGCATGTTACATCGCAAGGGTGATACATTGTGAGGCTGACTGCCAGACACAACATCCACTTCGTTGGCAGCGCTTGGTTGATGGCTGCCCTCAGAAGAAGGACTGACGGGATTACGGTCCTCTTCAACAACAACTGACAAGTTATCATTCCATGCAGCAACAATATCCATCATTCAACGTAACTGACTACTCGACTAGTCAACTGCTTACGCTTTTGACACGATCCTTCTTTGTCCATCAAGAATCACATCTTCGGTCATTTTGGATTGTAGCCATCATAACACACAGCGACAAGCTTCGAGGTTGCTTCGCGTATAACTCACGGATCCATAATGGCACCAATAGGGAACTGGAGACAAATGGAACATCTATATTATTATTTCACAATGTCATACTGTAATTCACTATGTAATACTGTAGCCTACCTGGTAAATAATTCCAGTTTAGAAAGTTAGTTTTGTCTACGTCGAAGATTAAGCCAGTGCTGTGCCACGCCAAAACAACACCCTGGGTTTTCAATCACAGATCGTGATATTAAGCGAGTATGGACATTAAGCAGGTTAAAATAGATTATTCTGACAGAGATCGGTTCTGAAGCTGTAGATTAAACACCAGGGTTACACCACAGTACAACCCATTTCCAATATTCGTCAGAATTACGTTCTAAACACTCAATAAAATATTTTAAGACATACCACACGTTTTAGCTAGCTGGCAATTGACAGACTGACAAATGAACGAAACCATTGGCTTTGAAGTAGTTAGGTCTTACCATTTCAAATATATACATCGTGTTCAGTTCAATAACATCGCTATAGATAGAACAGGTAAAGTATGGTCGTAAGAGCCTGCTCATTAACTCTGAATTACGACCCTGCCAATGTGTGTCACTTACAGCAACATCAATTGCGTAATTGCCTTCAGTTATACAAATAGTACGCATCATGCCATGTCAAATAAAAGCGGTTTCTCAGGCAATAGCAGCTGTGGCTTTACAAATCGTGACACATGCCATTACAATAGAAAAGATTTAGCCAAATTGACGAACGCAAGGCATTCCAGCTTGAACATGGAAACACCAAATTTTGTGATTGTAAATCCTGCGTGGATAGCTTAGGTGGCTACAAGGCAAAACAACAACCAGTCACTTAAAACACGCGATCGTAGTTAGCCCCATTAATATTTTGGGGTGCAATACTCTGGGGCATGTTTCCTTTGAGTGGTGCTGCCTTCCCAGAGCGCCGCGGGGGAGCCAACATTTCAAACATGGACGTTGGTAAAGTGGAGAGTGTCTTTGCCAAATCACAAGGCATTGGATCACTCCAGAAAAAGTCATGATTCAGCGCAGCATCCGAGTCGAGTCTTTGAGTGGGATCTAGCGTCAGAAGCTTGTCAATCAGATCTGTTGCATACTGATCTTTGACATAGAGCCTCAGCCGGTCTTTGACACGACGTTTCAGATTTCGAGGCAGTTCTAGCTTGGAGTACAACTCATACTTTTCTACATTTGGCCACACCTCTTTGGTAATGGAGCCACACAAGCGACTGATAAGAGTTAACTGGTGCTGTTCCGCCTCTCCTTGCATGATGGGAGTCCGTGTCCACATCTCGGCCATGATACAGCCAGCACCCCACATATCAATTGGCGGTCCATAATTACGCTCACCAAGTAGCAACTCCGGAGGTCGATACCAAAGAGTCACAACACGGTTTGTGTACCGCGTCTTCTCGGGTTCTTTGCTCAAGTGAATTGCTCTGGCTAAGCCAAAGTCGGCCAATTTCAGTGTTCCACGCTTCGTAATCAATATGTTTGCTGCCTTCATGTCACGATGGAGAATCTTGTTGAAATGTATAAAGAAGAGAGCATTCAAAAGCATCTGCATGACCTTCTTTATTTCCCCAAGTGAAAACTTAACAGTTGGATTGTTGAGTAGCCCAGCAAGATCATGTTCGCAGAACTCAAAAACCAGATAAATGCTAGCTCTTTGGCGGTTGTATGGTGAAGCTGAAACGATGAAAAGAAACAAATTGTATACATGCAAAAACCTTATCACTGCAACGCGGCGTGCCTTCCGACTTGCGCCTGGCTGTCGTATTGAGGGATGTCTGGTGCTGGCATGTTGCAAGAATATTTAATCTATGTGGTCATACAGCCTCGAGAACATTAATTTAGCCTAACTCATTGCTAGGATTACATGCCAGACCTCTAGCTCAAATATTGGATTCAGAATGTAAAGGGATGATCACGCTTAAGTAATGTATGCCATCATGAGTTGCTTGTGATAGTTATCTAATTATTTCAGAAAATAAGGCACAACGTCAATGACAAATTTGGCACCAGACGCTTGAGTATTGACCATATCATCTGGCCAATGACTGGCAACAACTTTTCTATCTCCAGAAGTTGCTTCTATTTTGATGAATTGGTAAAATCAATCACTAAAGATATACTTCGTTGCCCTGTGACCATCAACATCTGAGAAATGACATCTTCTGTTAATTCAAACAAAGGGGATAATGCACACTTGAAACACACAGTCTAAAATGACTATCTGACTGATCAGATGCCTCAGTGATGTCAAGGAACGTATCAAACTGTTGTCAGCCACAAAAAAAACATACAGAACACTGCTGCTTGATCTGCAACATCTCTCCTGTTCAATGAAAATATTAGATAGCGTCATTATCTCCAAGGCATACTCAACTTGAGCACCTAAAGCTTTGTTTTTATTTCATTCAGTGTATGGACAAACCTACTCCTTGATCCGTTTGAAGTCACTTACCCTTGCTTCGGCATATCTCCAGTAGCTGCACCACATTGTCATGCTTGAGAAGCTGCAGTATCTTGATTTCCCGCAATGCAGTAATGGGGAACTGTACAAACCAGTAAAACACTATAGACAGTGGTCACTGGTGTTTGCACTAGATATAGAAGGTCTGCAAACTACCTAAGCAAGAGTAAGTTACAACACAACATCGTTAATACTAAGAAGATCGCAACACATGATCAATATAATAACCAAGGTAGCGAAACAAATAATAACCGTGGTACATCCCTTATTGACTGTGTGCTGCATCCAACTGCCTTGTGACTCAATTAAAAACAACGATTTGTGTAGTTTTTGCCGAGCAGTCAAAATAATATGGGTTGAAATATGGTTTCAAAACAAAGCAATAGGTCTACAGATTGAATAAAGCTGACATTTTCCCAGACTGCAGCAATCCTGCTTTCCCAGCCAGATCACAGCCACCTCATATTTTTAGATGTGGATTTTGTCAAAGCAGTACAAAGCGTTAGGTCAAGACTGAGGAAAACAAGCAGATTTTACGAACAGATTCTGTGACAAATCCAGAATCCCTGTCAGCTCATAAATGAGTCATATTTGATTACAGAAAGCATATTCACTTCTCTTATTGGGATACGTTTTGCTTGAAGTACCTGGTAGTCAATCTAACCTGAACTTACTTTGCAATATCTTATGTAGGACCAGTAGCAGTTAAAAATATGTTGGACCGACTGGGGCTGTGCAGTGAATGCATCAGACTTCAGTTACAGTCAACAAGGATACTGTCCTTTACAAAATGCAGGGTCCTTTTAATGGAAAATAGATGACTATGTAATATCAAAAACTATGAAGTCCACAGGCCTAGGCTACTGATCCTGAGCGATAGACATAATGGCAAAAACGCAGGCGGCAGAATCATAAAATAAACCACATTCTTACCCCTTCTTTCTCGTTGTCCATTAAGACTTTCTTAAGAGCAACGACATCCATAGTCTTTCTGTGCCGTGCTTTGAACACCTCCCTGCGACAAAAGTGCGCGTTTAGCTGCCGTAAAATACGCAAACTATGTTTACAAAAACGTAGCCTACAGGATGCCGCCATCTTACCCGAACGTGCCTTGTCCGACTTTTGCGAGCCTTTCATACTTTGATACTTCATCGCAGAAAGGAAATACCAGATCTTTGCTCATTACACAAGGATTCGACACGGGAAAATCGACCTTAATGACCGAATTTGAGGCAAAGAAGTCGACTTCGTGAAGACACGTTGTTCAACTTCGTTGGCCGTAAGACGGTAAAGGCCGATAGACGAAAAGACATCACTGAGAAATCCCCACAATGCACTACTGCTCAGCCTCTAGTTCATATGCAAAAGAGGCAGTTAGAACAGGAAGGCCAAAAACAAAGATCAAAAATCTTGTTGGGTACAGTATTGTCTGTATTGATTTGCGAACAACCAGTGTGGCACGAATGACAGACTGATGTTTTTTCCTTTTATCAAAAATAGTTGTTCAAAATCTTCCCAGTTTTTGATATTCAAGCGCCGTTTACACCTGAGTGGAGCTTTGAAGCAGCAACACACCATGGAGAAACAGCATTTGGTTGCTGTCTGCCAACTGTCCTCTTCAACTGACAAAGAAGCCAATTTCAAAGTTGCCAAGCAAATGATTTTAGACGCAGCTAGAAACGGAGCTGAGGTAAATTTGATACCTTAAATCCCTAATATAGAGTAGAAATGACTTAAAAGAAATGACGAGAATTAAAATAGAAATGATTCGTGGTAGAAATGTTAAAATTGTAAAATTTTGTACTTCAAAATGTCATGCAAAAGAGCTGCACTTCAAAACTTTCATTTTCTATCTAAATGCATCATCAATAAAAATTTTAATGAAAGGAGCAGACTGCTGAGCGAGTGAGCGTCAATGGCTGCCATAAATAATGAATGTAGGCATACATTCGCACTTCTCTGTTAACTGCCGGAGGCGGAATGCCGGGTCATTTTCCAAAGTGTTGCACGTCCAAGCTAATTACTGGAATTTATCCACAGTGATTAATAGAGAAGTTTTCAAACCTCTGTGTAAACGATATCTCAGTAATGTCACTAATGTGTGCCACAGTGTGCAGTATGTGTTTAACATGACATTCATTTAAGCTAATAGTGATCTTGAATTTAACAGTTAAATATTCCATTTTCAAGCAGGTCACATTTTCAAGTTGTGAATTTAAACAGGCTACCTTCTGTGAATATTCAAACAGGCTGCCTTGTATGCGGATTCAAACAGACTAGCCGTCCATAATGTATATTCTTATTTTTCATATTATTGTAAGGCACATATATATATTGTGTATTTTTACAGATGGTCTTCCTTCCGGAATGTTTTGATTACATGGCTGAATCAAAAGAGGCTTCTGTCAAAATGGCCGAATCCCTTGATGGGGAAATGATGTCAAGGTACAGAGACATTGCCAAAGAAGCAAATTTGTGGCTGTCTTTAGGAGGCTTTCACGAAAAGGTAATCAACTCACTTCTTTCTGGGAGTGATTATTTTTTACTGCTTCACAGGCTGCCTTGTACATTATAAGAATGTAGACTACAGTAGCTACTTAAGCTAAAATTTATAAGCAGCTACAACGCTGCTTTCTTTGGCTTGTTGTATTGTTGTTGTTGTTCGATGTGCAATCTTCCAAATCCAGTCAATATCCTCTGCAGTATTCTAAATACACACATTGCCAGGGTAGCCATTCACATGGTTTGTGTTTCTAAGTCTCAAGTTTCGGTTTAATTACTTAGATGTCAGGACTCAGGAAATAAGTGGTAGATTAATGGTGGTTTCTTATTATTTGTTGTTGCCCAAGGCCTAATTTTGTCAACATTCTCAAGTCAACGCACACTACAGTAGGAGCCTGTTGCGATGATGGTGTAGGCCTAGGAATGTATTGCTTGATATATTCAATACGAGGGACAGAACATCATTTGAAAGTTACAGTCTAACCTGTATTAGCGGTCACCTCGGTAGAGCAACCACCTGTGAAAAAAAGGCCACACTTCATAACCTAAATATGACACTTTCTATAGAAATCAACCTCAACAGAAAGGTCACCTGTCTATAAAGGCCATTTCCCCCAGGTCCCAAAGGTGACCATTATAGACAGGTTTCGCTGTACATCTTACAGTAGCCTATAGGCCTAATATAAAAAACGAGAATAACAGCTTGCTTTGTGCTTCATATTATTACAAACGCTGACGCATTAGATGAAGCCATAGCGTGAGTGCGTCGCTGCATTATGTCTGCCTACTTCAGGCGCTTGCTCAGCAATCAATATACAAAATTTACACCACAATGCACTGTTTGCAGTGTTACAGGTTGTCTTCTTGCTCTGTTGTGCTTCCAAGGGACCTGAGAACGACTTGCAGAGAATATACAACTGCCATGTGATTGTCAACAGTAATGGTGCAATCAAAGCGCAATACAGGAAAACCCATTTGTTTGATGTCAACATCAAAGGTGGCGTGACGCTGAAGGAGACAGATCATACGATACCAGGAGGAGAAGTCACGCCGCCCGTTGATTCTCCCGTTGGCAAGATTGGTCTTCAGATTGTATCCTTTTTTATTGCCTGAAACTTAATCATGAATGTAGTTCTAGAATGCAGAATGATGTACTCTACCTAGCTTCTAATTGACCACACGTGTCAAGAGGACCATTTACCATCATTATTGGTTGAGTGTATATACTATCAATAATTCAATGGTGATTTTTATGGTGTCACAATCAATAGAAAACCAGGTCTGTCCTTGACAATTCCTTAATTTGCTAGTGTTATGATGTACGCTTCCCAGAATTATCCATTGTTCAGCGTATGCAAGGCGCGGACATTCTGACGTATCCATCAGCGTTTACTGTGCCGACTGGAATGGCACACTGGGAGGTAAATGCCAAGCTGCATTAATTATTGGCTGAGATTTTATCAACTGTGAACATGTTCTTTTGGACACCCAAAAGGCATTACTTTTCTGTTGCTTTCTGCATGAGTTGGCATGCCAGTTGATTGATGAGATTGTCCTATTGGCTGTCAGGTGTTGCTACGTTCAAGGGCAATTGAAAATCAATGTTACGTGGTGGCGGCTGCCCAGTGGGGAGAACACAATGCCAAGCGGAAATCTTATGGCCACGCCATGGTAAGCCACCATAGTCAGTATTTTTTACTCTATTTGTGATGACTTCCGTTATAACGACAGTGTAACTACTCAAATAGGATTAATTATAGTTCTTTCTGTTGATTGAGGTTTCTAATTTGTTGCTGTTACGGGTAGATGTCTTATTATTCAAAAATCCAAGCGTGATTGTTTGACATGTCATTTTATTCAACTCAAATGCAACCTTTAAGATGCATATGGCAAACTTCTGCTGAAGCCATTTGCTGGAACAGAGTAATTGCTGCCTTTGTGACCGTGCGAGGCAAGGCAATTTGTAAGTTGATCAAAGAATTGACCCAGCCCTTCATTAATTTCGGACTCAATAGAATGCTTCGGTTGTCGTCACGAGAGAGGGATATTCAAGTAGTACTTCCAACTGAGGCTGTATTAGAAGATGAGGCTGTCTCAGCCGCATCTCGTTTAGACTTAAAGCCTATTCTACCAACCATATTTAATACAATCAATTTTATCACAAATATTGTATCTATTTAACGAACGGCTGACTGCGTCCAGAGCTGAATAACTTTCTACACTTGCTTGACAAGTTTTTAACCTCGTATTCCTGTAAAACGAGTTACCATTGGTAACTGTTATTGACACAGTAAGAAACGAAAATAAATAAAAATGATGATGATGACGTCATACTGCTATTGTTTGATGTCGTGTCGTAGATCGTGGACCCTTGGGGAGCTGTCATTGCCCAATGTTCAGATGGGGTTGGGTACAGCATGGCCCCCATCAAACCCACGTATTTGCATCGAGTGCGCAGTGGAATGCCGGTCATCAATCATCGACGGCACGACCTGTATGGCCATCTGGCGCTGTCAAGGTAAACGACCAACAGTTTGCAACTATGCATGCAATAAGCGATAGTACAGGACCAAATGGTGGGTGATCCATCAAAGCGAATGCAAGATTTATTCAAGGAAATCGTTTCCATGACAATTGGATTGACAATGGGATCCCCTTGTTTGACGATTGTGTGATTTGGTGTGAAACGTTTTACATAATTACAAGTTCATGTTTGCACATGATAATTATTATTCGCTGATGTTCAATATGTGTCCTGCCCGGTTATGTTGTGTGTTTCTTTGTTTTCGATTCTTGTTGTTGATGTTACTTTTGTTTTGGAATGAGACCCTCGATGCCTTTGCCTTTCTCAAGTGTCTTTTCCATTTCCACCAGCAGTTTGACACCGTCAACGACGTTTTGGACAAGTTCAACTTCTGAAAATCCAATGCGATCTGCATTTGATAGGTCGAAGACGCCACCCTCTGCGGCCGTGTCTACGCCCCCAGTTCCTCTTTTCTGTAGGCGTAGGCGGCCGAGAATGTTG
Organism: Calvadosia cruxmelitensis; assembly: GCA_900245855.1. Classification (NCBI taxonomy): domain Eukaryota; kingdom Metazoa; phylum Cnidaria; class Staurozoa; order Stauromedusae; family Kishinouyeidae; genus Calvadosia; species Calvadosia cruxmelitensis. The sequence goes on from OFHS01000543.1 coordinate 18,295, forward strand.
TCGAATTCTGGGTGCTTTGACATTTTCACGAGTTTGGCATGCACGCCTGCTCGCAATCCAGTCCCCAAATTGGATGGGCAGGTCAGTACGTAGCCAAGATGTTTGTTCCACATGAACGAATGTCCGTCTTTCTTGATGAGTTCTTCGACTTTGTTGATGCCATCACAGAAGCGCTTGAAAACTGCTCTCATGTTGCCACCCTTTTCCATCGAGATCACGCGAGTGTGGTCCTCTTCGTTAATCCACACTAAGAAGTTTTTGGCGTCGTTGTGCCAGATGCCCCTTGCGTCGGGCCAGTCGCGCGCCATACCAGCCGACGTAAGTAGTGGTGAGACTGGTTTGTCGAATAGGAAATGGTCGTTGATGAGTTGTTCCTGTTCTTGATCGGTCATTGTCGATAGTGGATAGTACTTGCCGCTGTATTCTCCATTTAGTTTGCTGAGGGCGCCAGTTGCTATCTTCTCAACGTCTCGTCGTTCTGCCCGGCTGCAATGCGTCGGTAGACTAAGCCCGCGGATGCTCCGTCCAGTGCGCACGCGACAGGAGAAGACGTAGTTAGGATCGAGGTCATCGCCGCCAACCAAATGCTCAGGATTCATATCGGTCTTGTGTAGGGCGTCCTTGGAGTAGCCGCTGTGTCGGAGGTCGATGACGGGATCGAAGAACTCACTGAACACATCATAACTCTCTTCGTCGCCAGCCACACAACCGACAATCATGATGAACGGATGTCCAGGGTTGTCGACGCCCGTCTGTATGACATCGTCAAAGGTGTAGCCGTTGGGTGTCGCCTTGTCTCTCAGTCGCTTGTACATGTCCTTGGTGAGCACCTTGGCCATCCAGTTGTTGTGTTTCGACAGATCAGGGTAGTCTTCATCTGCCGAGTAGCGGCCGTAAGCAGGACGAATTTGCTTTGCCATGTTGTTGGTTGTTAGCGATTGAGCGTTGGAGAATTAGTCGGGTTCCTTTGCAATGACCGGCGGTTAGGTCGAGAGGCTGAGGTGGTCTGGAGATCTGTCGTTTGCGTTGAAGTCGTCAATAGATGCTTTCGAATGCTGTCGTGGACATTCGAATGAGCTCGCGTCGATCGATTCAACGCACGAAAGATCGATTCGAATTCTCTGCTGCCATTCGTCGTGCCGAGGAATTCTTCATCATCATAGAATAAGTGATGAAGTTACCCCTCCTCTCCAGCTCCTTTTACCTTTCACGCTTTGTCTTGTTGTATAATTATATGAGGCTCTATTCTTACCTCACGCTTAGCCGTCACGCAATGAACCATGTTAGCTCGATGGACGAATGATAGTGAAGATCGCTTTGTTCTTATGCCATATGCGCCTGCCTGGTTTGGGTCCCTTGGCTAGAGGGTTCGATAATGATTTTTAATTAGGCATTATTGAATGCTCTGACCGTAATTGGGTCTGGATATATTGAAGACAGTGGTTTCTGACCCTCCCCCCTAGCTTGATAGTGATGGCAAGGGGTGATTTGCCACTCTGGATAGTTGCGACACCAATGCCCTGGCAGCTTCATACTAGGCAAGCCTTCATTCATTTCGGCATTGCGACAAAAGCCTTGATTAGTTAAATGCGAAATGGTATCGCCTTCCGATGCCTTTATTTGTAAATGAATTTACAATGACACGCCATATTCGGCCAGGTCTCCTATTGCCATATTCATCTCTAAGTCGAGATCGAGAGACAGATTGACGTCAGCTGTCAGATCAATGATCTTGCTGTCAATCACTGTCTTGTGTCTGCTGCCACAAACAAGTGACGGACTGACAGATGGTGTCAATCCATGACTGGATATGGCGGGTGTCGGATTCAATGCTGTACGCGATGGTGCGTCAATTCGCAGATTGACCCTTGACTCTGACTCCGCCAAATCCTCTTTGGCGCCGGAGTTCCCATCAGACAGCCTGTGTTCTAGCATGACCTCTTGTTCATTGCCATCACTACGAGGCGCTATAGCGACCTGTAATTCTGATTTCGAATGTTGACTTTCGTTTTGCAGACCGTCTCTGTTTTGTGGTAGCGCTTTAGCCATCGCCGCCTTCTTGTCGGTGATATCGTGCGCAGATGTCCGCGATGTCACCCAATGGGATTCAGGCAGCACTACCACGTGATTACTTCGTATCCGTTCTTCGTTTAGTTCATGATCTCGTCCCGACAATTGCGTCGGCAAACATGGCAGACTGTGATGGCGTTGCTTGTGCGAATGGAGACTGAGTCGCTCCACTTGCAAGACTGTCGTGCGCCTTCTCAAATCGCCTGATGCTGCTCTTGTTGTTGTTGGGAATATCGGTGAGCTCTTTCTTTCAATTTCATAAACATGTTGGTCTGTTTCTGGAGAGAGGCGACAAACGGGGCTCTGCTGTCGCTCCTTGTCAAGGCAGTCGTCTGCAGTTTGGCCATCGGCGGGATCATTCACCGACATACGGCTCTCTACGTGAAACTCACGGTGACTCTCCTCCGCTGGGGCGTGCTCGTCAGTGCCCAGATCCTTTTCCTCCCTCAATGTCATCATGCTGTTTGATTCCGCTACGAGTGTTGACGATGTGCAGGTCGTCTGTGATATCTCTTTTCCCAGCATGCCACTGTACTGATCGTAGGCCATCTCCATAATGGTCTTGTCCGCTGGCCAGTCGTCTGAGCTTGCCTTGGACGTCGACGAGAGAACAACAGAAGCTGCAGCTTCGACACCGTGAATTAGTTCTTCTGGTGATGCAGCCAGCTGACCAATCGAGCCGCGATGTTCAATGCATGGAAATGGATCGTCAACGGGTGTTGGAGGTGCGGGTGACTTAATCGGCGACGACGGACTGGGAGCCGGTGCCATGGTGTCCCTGAAGACAAAACCGAAGAACATCAGTTACTTGCTCAAGGCTGGCTACAAATGGACACAACCTCATTATTATTCTCTCCGTGAACCGTGAATACACAAAAGGTTTCAGGGGAATGGGGCACGGCCCAATAGTCTCTGTTTTGCCGAACTGCGCACATCCATGGCACGCCGCGATCGCATCATGTTCAATACCGTGTGATTCTCTCACTCGCATGCCAAATACGTCAGGATTCAGACAGCCAATCAGAGCCCTCTATCAGTCGCTAAAGTCCTGTACTCCGCCAGCGTCACATGTGCTGGCAAACCACCCATTGTCACTGCCCGTTTATTTGATTGTTGATTTCTTGTGCCACATCACACGTGCTTGCTTCGTTAAGTGGTCTTACAGCTTACCCTTACCAGATCAGAAGATGTTGTCCGTCATCTGTTAGTGCTTCTAACGCATGCGCCTGGTCGTTTAGTAAGAGACCTGACGAATGATTGAAGCAGCAGCTCAGACTGTTGCCATTGGTTTCCAGATGGTCATGTGAAGGCGTCAGTTCAAGGCGTGAGGATGAAGTCGATTGAGTTGGTGAAGACCCCTCGCTTGTGCTTGAGTCATCATGCCCGCCGCCAACCGGTTTGAATTTGATGCCTGGAAGGGAATGGAAGCGAATCGAGTTACGGCAATGGTCGTTTATTGGCAGCCTTTTCAAGCGTCTTGGAGGTATCCGCACTGTGGACACGCTGCAACGAGGCCTGTCTTCTTTGAGTCGAGGCAAGACGCCATCGCATTCCATCTCGTCACTCTGTCCCTCGATCAAAGGCGACTGGGAAGACCTGAAGACCAGGCCATTTTCAATCATTAACAGTCCTTCAGTTGTCGCTTGGCAATCGTCGCTTTCGGCTTGATCGACATCTATTTCAGCGGCCTCAGCGTCTTCTTCTTCTTCTTGCTCGTCGTTCTGCTGTAGGTCTCTTGCAATCTTCTCGATGATGAGGATCCGATGGCCGTGTGAAGGTGGACGGTGCGATGTCTCAATCGGCGTGTTGAAGTGCCTTCATAAGAAACCATTGATTCAATAACAATCCCAAACACTATAGTAAAAGACAATGATCGATGCGTTTCTTGGGCATCACTGCGTACCTCTTCTTCGCTTGCATTGTATTGGGAGTGACAGGAATAGACCTCACGTGGCGTTGAAATGCGATTGGCAAAGGCGACGGTTTAACAGGGCTTGGTGATCTGTCTGTTGCTCTGGCGCTCTGAAATAGAATGTAAATGAACCGCCATCGCAGAGCAAGAAGGTTTACAACGTCAGTATAAAGCACAAGTATGAGAAAATTGCATTTTTCCTGTTATCCATATCATTGATTGAAGAACGAGTGGCAATCGGAAGCAGTCAAAGGAAGTTAAATCGAGTTCAACGTCACTCTCTTTGCCGTCAGCAAAAAGCAAGTGGTGCAGGCCGCTGCAGACTACACTTAATCTGCAAGTGTCTTACTCGTACTACTGATTCTGAATCGTTTATCAAATCGAGAGCTTTCAAGCCTATTGCTTCATCCTTACAGCGCGAATGTATGTTTCCTGAGAGCTACGTCGTTATCTCTGGAGCCTTACTTTACGCATTGTCATCTCACCTGCTTCCTGTTGCTGATCGAAGGGCGTGGCAGTGCGGTTCCGTCAATGGTCTTGTAGGATACTTCGTGAGAGGACATGGAGCTGCCGAATAACGACATGATCACGACATTATGATTCAGATCGTCTTTGAATTAGATAACTTAAGCATTCAACACTTACTAGAGGTATCAATGTGATTATCGTGAGGTACATTTAGACATAGCGAAACAGTGTTTTAATTCTGAATAATCGCGCGACGTTGATATTCAGCTAAGTTCTATTTCAAACGATTTCAAAAGACAGTTTCAGAAAACAAAAGAAAATTCTGGTGTCGAAATCGTGCACCGCTCACCTAGCGTTGACGCAGACAGAATTCGATGCTTTCTAAAATGACAAAGCAAGTGAGAAAAGAAACGATGAAACTATTGCAGCTGGGTTTATAATTAACACTCTCGCGCTTTCTTACTTCTGCTGATGGAACCCAGACGTAGCGCTGTATCGGGGATGATGAAGTTGAATCGTTCATTATTTGGACGATGGTCAGTGAAGCAGCGGTGTCGGTCCCTCGATGGCTGTCCAGCCTGACAATATGTGCCAAATACAACAGTTGTAGAGTACGAAGATCAAATTTAGAGACGACCATAGCAAGAGAGAAGAGAATGCAGTTTCATGTCTGGCGCAAAAGAACAGCATCACCATTCAGCGAGGAAAACTGTTTGCTGCCTTTTCCCGTATCTATACATAATATCATTGGTAAATGGAAAGTGTTTCGGTTTACACTGAGTTGCTTTGCAGATCGTTGGTTCAATTCCTACAATCGTCTTAGTTTTTCTGTGATGGACAATCTCAGTTTCCAACAAACATGATCTATAATTATTATTTGCACTACTTATCTTTTATCTATTCATATTTAACTATTCTTGCCATCGTAGCCTAACCAAGCCCTGGCCTTGCTTCTGTTTTTGTAATTAGTTGTCATATTTCGAACTTCAATTTCAGCACAGTGAATACTAAAACACAAGAAACAGCACCGTTGTAAAAAGCGACACATAATTATGTTTGAATAGATCTAGGCGGATTGACTGAATAATATGATGCTATCTTACATTAATGGCTTGTAATAGTTGAACAATGAGCATATGTTCACCTTTTGCACTGCTTTTGGCGGAGCATCTCGTCTGGTTGATGTTCATTGCATGAGCTGGTTGGTGCTCCCGCACTTTCTTTGAATCCCTTGCTCAGGCTGACATTCAGATCAAATATCTTCAAAGATGGGAGGTTGTAGCATCCTGCAAAGAGGCCACTACGGTTATGAAGCAGGCAGCGCGTTGAAATTGGCTAGTCCTATTCTGGTCCTATTCAATGCAACATCACGTCACTGCAGAGCAACTTTTATCACAGGCTATCTAACCATATAGTTGATGAGAAGCACAACATAGCCTCTCCCCCAAATTCATAACGGAATTCTTAAAAAAAACGACTCCTGACAAATTGACATTTCTGTTTGAGCTTTTACCTTCCCTTGCTGAAGCACTATCGTTGTTTTGGTCTTTCAAATCGTTCAATTTCTGCTCATGAAGATTGTCCTTTTGTGCATGGCTAACTTTTGCCTGGGGTCGTGGATGCTGTTCTCTCCAGCAAAATGGATGCTGACAGATTTCTGAACAGCGCCAAGAATCCATTGCTTTACTACCGTCTCGTGTAGGGTGGTGGGTGAGTGGTAAGCTCAGTATTGCATTATTGCAGTGTGGAACAGCTCACTTTGATTTTGTGGCAGCCATGTTTAGTTGATCTTGGTTGCCATGGCATCTCACTGGCGTCTTCGGTTTCTTGGACTTGGTGTTGAAGCTAGTCCAACAATTTCAAGGGGCAAAATATTTCCTCGGGCAGAAGCATTGATAAAATCTTAATAAATAGAGTTCTATTAAGATATAGAGGCATATTCCTGGTTCATTTGTTGCTTTTGCGCGCCATATCATTGATGCTCACTTGACTCAAAATTTAGTCTCAATACAAATACAACACGTTTAAATTATCACGTGACTGAATAACAGCCAATCATGTGCCCCGATTGCAAGAAGCCAAACACGGCGTGCAGCTATGATGGTAACCAAGTTCAAAAGTTGTGATATTTGAAGTTTGTTCATTGGAGCTGCCTTTTGGATGCATCGAGCTTCCAGAGGACGAAACAGCGACGTGTAGATGGTGATATGAAAGGAGAAGTGATTTTCCTGTGATATTTGTAGATATGAGTCGCAGGTCGAGCTGCAGCAGTGGTGGTTCGTTGCCCAGCTCAGTGTCAACAGCAACGGGGAATGATGATCCACTCATGAGAGATTGCTTTGAACTTAGGAAAAGACTTCAAGAAACGGAAAGATCTCTACAGAACTTGAACCCTGTACGAAGCAGCAGCAGGTAAGATGTCAGTACCGTCAAGGAAACTCAAAGAACATCACTTGCATTCTCTCTAAATTGAAGTGTTTTGATTTGCGACATCGTTTCTCCTGCTGACACCTGTTTCGCCACCGACAGACCCACTGAACAAGAGCAAAATTGACCTTATAAACGCTGAGATTATTGTTGTCAAACTGGACGAAGTTTTTAGGGTTGAAGGCTTTGACTGTTACAATTCATTTGTCATCTAGGCCGTTTGACCATCTACGACTAACGGTCTAACCGCTGTTCCTTGCCATATGTTTAATAAGCAAGCATTTTTAAAGCTGTATAAGTCTCTCTGTTGAATTATGTTAAGCACCTGTGTGCTTGACTCTTTTAGATCAGCAAGGCGCTCCCCTCAGAATGCAACTGCAGACAGCATGTCGTCACTTCCGATGGGGGAACTGTCTCTTGACTCTGGGCAATGTAGCAATCACCATTTACATGTTATGCCAGATGTGCACAGCACACCTAGAAACGACCATGCGAGGCCATTGTTCAGCGAGAGTGAAATCACTCTGCATTCCAGTATGATCTCAAGAGAGGTAAGCCTGCGTCTCATGCAAGTGCTGCGTTGACTATGACTTCAATTGGGCTTTTGAGTTGGTAAGCTTCCAGCCTGGGGAATTGGTAGGACCTGACATTCGCCTCATTCGGATCTACAACTGATTCATTTTTGTTATATTGAATTTTGTTTTTCAATCTTTGTACAGAATGACCAGCACCCACAAGAAGTTGAAACACAGCCGCCGATGTTGAAAAAACTGCTTGCACTTCGCGATGAGAATTCTCAGCTCTTCACTCAAAATAATCGCCTCTTAACAGATTTAGAGAGCTGCAACTTCCATTTGCATGAAACAAAGATGAAAGTGAGTGGGTTTTGCTGTATTGAATTAAAGCAACAATGTCAACCTCATGTGTAGTAAATCTGCCTAAGTGGACAAAGAGACTGATGAAATATGGTCGCTCCTCAGTCGTCACAGGTAGCTGTTTATTTAAATTTAATATTTAATGATGGTTTGAAGTGGTCGATCAAATTGAATTACATCAGAATTTATTTATTTATATAAGATTGAAAGCTATTTACTAGCTTTGTTCACAGATGACAGTGATAGTAATTAGTCTGTATTGATTATATTAAATTAATATAATTTGCTAAAATGAAAGCTAAATACGGTAATATGGAAATTAAGCCAAATAGTTTGAAGCTACAACAACCACATTGAATCAAAGTGCATAATACGTTAGCAATTTATCTTTATGTCAATTGTACTAACGGTGCTGTGGTTTGTATTTACAGTTGAAGGCAGCTGAATCAGAGAATTCACTGACTAGAAAGCAGAAGGGAATCATTGCAGGACAGCTGGAAGCCCTGCAGCATGACCACCGGGATGCAACCACTGACATGAGGTAATTAAATTATAAAAACTCCTGTTTGTGTTGCGGCTGCTTAATTACATGAATTATAACTAGTAACAGTAACTAAATTATTATTTCAAAATTTACCCCTTTATTCGAATGAATTATGAAATTGAATGATCTTTCCTTGGTGAACATGAGTACCTGAGGTGTGTTTTGATGTTTAGAGAGAAAGACTTCTCTTTGGCAAGTTTAAACAAAGAAATTGCGTCATTGAGAGACCACTTGAAAGCCATGGCTCAGAAGAACGAAAACACACAACTGCACCACGATGAGCTGTCGTGTAAATACGAAAGGTTATTGAATGGGTCGATTTTATTATTAAACGTTTACGGAATTGAAGGAAGATGTTTGATGTCTAGCAGAACGACGCGGATTTCATTTGCAGGACAATGGTTGAACTTTATGAAATGCGCGATGAGATGGAGGCTATTTCCGATGAGAAAGATAGGCTGCTGCGTCAAAACGAGGAATGCAGAACACAGACGGTCAGTTGATTGCTGGCAAATGCGTCTCGGCTTTCGCCGCAAATCCGCGATAATAATCATATGATACGATACATCGTTGTTATCGCTTCCATTTCGTAGCAGTCAGAAATAAAGCTGCTGACGTCGGATCTGGAAAGATGTCGCCGTGAGAAGCACAACATTGCAGAAGATTTCAATTCGGAGCGACTGAAATCAAAAGACTTAGAGGACGATCGCAGGTTGATGATGCGCTTTGATTGACGTAAGGTATTCACGATGTGCGCCTGTGATCAGATTGGTTGACCTCTGTCTCTTGTTTTGCCTGCAGGAAGATGGAGCTGGAAGCTGCCAGAAATAAAGAACGTATTTCACAGCAGAAGGAGAGAATTGCCTCGTTGTGTGAGTCTCTGTCGCACGAGAAAGAGATCGTAGTTTCCTTGAAAACGCAGCTTCAGTCAGTCGCTGTTGATCGTAGTCACAGCACGACCTCACTGCAGGAGACGATTGTTGATCAACAACAGAGGATACTCGATTACCAATCTGAGGTGGAGGCCACAAAAGGTCATGTTGCGAGGCTGGAGTCGCTTGTTCATGAATTGCATGAACAGTCCATTGCTGACAAGCTAGCCTCGTACTCATCAGCAAACAAGGTTTGCCAAGAGATGATTGCTGCGTTCGCTGCCTCAGTGACATGCGGTGGGACCGCCCACAATTGCTAATATTAAAGATCTCTCTCTTGTTCATCTGGTCAGGTGCCAGACAGCGGCATCGGCACTTCAGACCGCGTTGCTGGTCGTTCTCCTGTCACACCACTTGACCCTTCAGACGGCAGCAGCTACATTGGCACGCTACATGTGGACGAACACCAGGGCGCCAGTGGTACAAGCGACAGGGCAGTTGTCGCCGATCTCCGACTTAAGCTGGCCGTCAAAGAGGCTGAAATTCAAAAACTGCAAGCGACTCTTACTTCGAGGTTGGCCTCTAATCAGCGGCAAATTGCAGGTGAATGGAATACGCTTGGTGTGTGATACAATGGCGGAATGACATGTAATATATGGCCAATGAAGGCCTGTCATTATCGCAATGACAATGTAGTTGTCGTGCAGGGATCGACGGAGATGTCGGGTCTATGGATGGCCTACGATCTGATTTGTCGGCCATTATTGAGCGGTGTCGAACTGGCGACCGGAAGAGACAAGAATTGGAGCAGGCCATTGCACGATGGGAAGACGATGCTGCTAGGTAACCGTATAGCCACCGCATGCTAGTGACTGCTGATGAGAGTTGACGGCAGTTGCCAGGGCGATGGCTGACACTGTGAATCGTCTTGTAGGGCGTCGTCGGACATCGTAGAGCTTGAGGGTCGACTCGCCACCAAAATGGCGCAAATATCATCTCTGGAGAATAAGCTAAGCAGCAAGAATGCTCGATTGGCAGAGATCGAATATGAATGTGAAAATAGAGACAAGAATATCTTGTCGCTCGAAGACGAGGTAGAGTGCTTTGATCTGCCGTCAGGCATAAGTTCACTCTGAACCATGCAGAGCGATGCCTCGTTGCGACGCAGAGCGCGAATGTCCTTCGTACGGTGACTGATATTGTGTTTTGATGTGCCTCCCGTTGACCTGTTAGCTGCGTGGTCGTACGTCTCAATTGTCAAAGGCCGAAAAGCAGGCAGCTGACATGCAGGTGAGGCTGGCGGAAAAAGAGAAAGAACTCGAGCTCACAACAGAGGCTGTGGAGGACATGCGATTAGCCGTATCGGCGAAAGAGCAAGAAGTGCAGGAGATCGAGGCTCGATTGGAACAGACCAAGGCACTCCACGGCGAGCAATGCAGTGAGCTCAATGGGCAACTGGACATGGTGAGCTGTGAGGCTGCTGGTGCAAAGCGAGGCTGTGCTGCTGTTGGTTGACTTTTGTGTTGTTTCACAGTTCTATGTCTCATCTGTTATAGATTCAGAAACGCTGCAGTGAGAAGGACGAACTCATCACCACGATGGAATCGAGGCTCTCAGGTATGGCGTTATCGTTATCATTCTTTCGGATTCAATCAATCCGCTTTTTAATCCTTTTCAGAAAATGTAGTACATGCGAGACGACTGTCGTGTGTCAATGTCAGTTGAACTGACGGCGTTTGTTGCTTCAGAATTGCAGAAAGAGACACAGATGAAGACTTGTGAGCTGAGCAAGCACTCAAATGAGCTGAACCAGGCGAAAACCAGCCTCGATAACAAGATGGCTCAAGCCGAGGTCCACGAGAAGAAATTGCAGGTAAGATCCTGCGAGTGGGATTGATTCAATTAACAATCGTCGCATGGTGATCTTTAGTGATGTCATAAGTGATGCGTTTCAGTTGCTTGAGAGTCAGACGACAGAGGGAACTCATCGCGTGGCCTCCTTGGAGTCAGCATTGTCCGAGTGTCAGTCGGAGCTGGCTGACTTCATTGCGAAGTTTGAGCGTGAACAAGACCAGCATGCCGTTGCCATGGACAATAAGAATGCTGAGGTCAGTGCATTTGGGGATCCGTTTAGGAATGAGCGTGTGATTCTGACGAGTGAGTTATCGCCGTATGCTGTTTTCTTTGCGTGTTTAGCTCGCTGGCGTACGCGGTGACGTGAAGCACTTTCAAGAGGAACTATCCCGACGCACGCAACGGCTTCGTGAGTTGGAGAGTGCGGTGAGCTCCAGGCAGGACATGCTGGCACAGAGCCAAAGCAGGGTGTCTGAACTGGAGGAGTTACAGCAGAAGATAGAAAAAGATTGTCACTCTGCAAAGACTGATTTCATCAGCGCAAAAGGAATCCTGGAAAGTAAAATATTCAGCTTGCAAGAGAGATTGGCTACGACTGGGTCTGAGCTGGAAAGGAAGACAGAAGAGACGCATGAGCTGGAGGCTGCCTTGCGCGAGGTGCATGTTGAACTGAAAGGGGCATTGCAATGTGAAACGGAGGCAAAAGCATTGCTAGAGGATGCTCAGAAGACCTTGATGAAGCAGCTCGCCGAGCTCAATGAGCTGCAGACATGCCGAGACGATGTTGCTTGTGAGGTAGAAGGTTTGAAGAAAGCGAACGGCATTCTGGCGGAAACTATCAAGGCGAAGGACAGTGAGATCGAATCACTGAACGATCGTGTGGCACGCGAGGTTAGTGCAAAAGAAAGGAAACAAGGCTTAGCTAGTATCTGTTTGTCTAGATGTAATGTCATGCATACGATGAAAATATCAGCAGTATAGCTGAGTCATCAGGGGGAGAGTTTCGTTCAGCCTCAAAGAATCTCTTCAAGTAAAGTATTTGGAATGAAAACACGACATTGTATAGCTCCACGTCAACGTTCATTTCTTTGAGCATTCAATGATTTCGTTCATGAAATTGGATTTCACGAGCATACACTGTTCTGTCAGATGGCCTATCGCCCTCACTGCCTGCGCTGTGTTGTTTTAGGTTGACAGTGCGCAAGACGAAGTAAATCAAACGATTACCAAACTCACGGAGCTCGAAAGCATCTTGGCTGTCAAAGAGAGAGAGCTGGAATCGAGTGGTGGAAAAGTCGATGAACTGGGCAGGTTCGACGAAGAAAGATCGATGACTGGTTGCTGATTGTACTGCGATGTTTCTTTTTTTGGTCAATTTGTAATGTGCATTTTTCAGGCGCTTAAACGAGAGCCAAGAAGAACTGCGTGACAGTGAACTGCGCATGGAGGAGATCCAGCAGGCGCTAAAAGAACGTCAATGGGAGCTACGCCAGAGGGCCACGCAGGTGGGTGCTCAGTCCCGCGTACGATGCAACCATGTGTGGCACTGCAGTCGTAAATGTCTGCTTCGCTGTTGCAGCACGAGCTGAAGCAGATAGATAGTTTGCACGTGAGCAAGAAAGTGTTATGAAATTGCTTTTCAAATGATTAATGTCTTGCCTCTCTTTGAACAGCTACTGTCTCGTTTCCGTGTTAGGTGACGCAGTTGGATATGACATTTAAACAGCAACGCAGTGAGCTTAATCAGAAGATCGAGTCACTGGAAGAGAGCCTGCGCACAACGCAAGACCAACTGTCCGCTCAGGTCCAGCAGGCGAGTCTTTCTCCAATCGCCATGGCAAGCTGAGCGATTTGAACTGAATCAGGTTCTGTTTTATCGGATGCTCACTTCATTCGATAATGACTCATCGGATTGGATTGAATTATGTACCTACAGACGGTAGCGCTTGAGTCTCAACTGAATCGATCGACGGAGCAATTGAAAGAGAAAGACGCATTCGTAGAGTCACTACGAGACAGCATCAAGAAGCAAGACCACGTGATCAGTCAAACAACCAATCAGTTGCATGATTTAAGCAAGGTAAATTAAACCTATTCGCCCTCGATCCTATTTGTCAGTGGTAGATGCGACATGAGTGACGTCTTCCTGTAGAGCAAGCCATCGCCACTGCTGATTTGCGCTATGTTATGTTGTCAATGTGGGCGCTGTGACTCTCTCTCTCCCTCTTTCAACAGGAGAACGCCTCGCTCAGTCGCCAGCTGCAAGAGCTTATTACAGTAAAACAGGAATTGACGCTCACTGCCGACAAAGTGCATGCAATGGTAAGTCGGCGGCATCTTGGCGTCCTCCTGCTGGCCTGCTACTTGCACTTGCCTTTGATGTTGTTGTTGTTGTTTTGGGTTTGTTCAGCATTCTGAGCAGCAGCAAGTCGTCAACCAATGGCAGATGGCGCAGCGCAATGAAATGGAACTGACGCGTGAGCTGGACGATCTCCACGCCCTGCTTGCTGCCAAGGAGACCGATTGCTGTCGCTTGGCCAGGGAACTGGGAGCAAGTCAAGTGCGTGAAGCTCAAGGCGAGGCTCGTTTACACGACGAGGTCAGAAAACTGCAGCAGCAAAAGACTTTCAAAGTGTCGCGGATGGAAGACCGCCTCGAGCATCTCCAGGACAAGCATGGCGAAACGATGGCGCTAAGGGAACAGGAGATGACACGTCTCAAATCCACCGTCCAGTCGTTGAAGGACGACGCAAAACTACACGAATCAGACCTAGGACTCAGCAATAGGCGCATAGCTGAGCTGGAGGATGAAGTGAAGACGCTGACGCGAGAGCTACAGATGCAGCAGGAGTTCACGAGAGAAGCCAACGAGAGTGTCGTCATCAAGCAATCAGAGGTCTGGGATAGGTCATAGCAGCTCACGCATTGTGTCCTTGAAAGATTAGAGTACGCCTGTTGGCAGTATGTGCTGTTGGATTGTGTAACCTCAACCACGCTTTTTTGTTGATATTTATCACTTTCAGAATGCACGGCTGGAGGCGAAACTGTCTGGCTACGAACGCGCGACGTTTGGCCTTCGTGCGAGTAGAATGTCTCAGCCGACGACGCCCCGCAAAGGAGGGGTAGCACTTGTCAGATCGACGCCTCAGCGACCAGCTTCAGTGGCCGGCTGCTATGAGACAAGCTTAGTCAATGGTCATGGCGGCAAAAAGGAGCGGAGGGGCAGCGGCGGTGACGTCCCTTCCTTGGTCGCCGATTTGACACCGCGTTCCTCTTTATCGTTGCGAAAGCGCGATATTTCAATCGACCAACAGAAGACGCAATCCCGTCTCGCAGATTCGATGTCACGCTTCGACTCTTTTCAAGGTCTCTTGCAGCGTGCTGCTGATGAGCTTGATCGCCAGGGAAATGCCGATGATCATCACAGCACAGCGGATTTCACGCTGCTGACGCCAGAGTCATCGATGTTCTCTTCTCAGTTGACAACAATAAGTCCTGGGTACGACTAACTACGATGCTCCATCCTGCGAGAGCAACGAACAGAGAGCATGCTGGGGCTGGAAAGAACTCACATGGCAATCCCTAGAAATGGCCCTATTTTAAATCGGTCCATATCATGTACAGTCAGAGAGGATTGTAAATATGTAAACACGGAAGTAAATCACAGAAAGCAGCTCCATATACTATTATAGGAATAATTATGCAGATCTATCAAAAGCTATATTATTATATATTTTACGGACGGTTCTTTGGAGCATTTTCATCGTTGCGTCTTTGGCGAGACGTGATCCAAGCAAGATGGGATCGATAGCCCCGTATGAAGGTAAGACCGCACCACATCCTCGATATACGCAGAAGGCAAGGTTTGCGCAAATATTCTACAAATTACTATTCTATGTGCGGATGATACTCCCTACAAAATCTAGTGCCGCTACTGTAGTTGGTCATGAGTGAACCACAGCAATGCGACTTACCCCCAAATCAATGTGGAAGCAGGCACACCGCCAAACTTGCGAGAATTGAAATGAGAAATATATAAATAAAGAAACAAACATATTAAGTACACTATAAATAACAACTGTATTACATAACTATCGTAAACACGTTCTTTGTAAAGATTTGTTTGATCTTGACTGATTGATATGAGTATATTTCAGACATATAAACGATGCATACAAAAATAACAGTTAATAAGTACATGTTTTGTAACAATTTACAATATGATATGTACGCTCGTTTCTGGTTTGTTTATATGTCCGGATTACACTACAATCAATCAATCAATCAATCGATCGATCAACAGACTTGGTCCGAGATTATTAGTTGCCGCCTCGTGTTCGTGATGTCCTTTCTCGTTTTGGCGTTGTTCTACGTTTGAATAGGTTCAGTGAGATGGTGTGAAGCTTGGTGTGAAGTATTGCAAACAACGCAAGTCATAACATGATCACGAGCTTCAGAAGGGTTACACGTGCCTCCCACAGAAGCAACAACATACATCTTTTGAGAGTCTGTGCAACTAGTTCGCATGATATTAAACAGACGGCTTCATGCAGCATGTCGGTGAGGAGACTTTGCAATTGTGCATGTGTGTTGTTTTGTAGCCTGCAATGTTTCCCTGACTGTAACAATTTCGACAGGACGCTTGAGCGATTTAGGTTGATTTTGGGGCGGTACTATTCATCTGAAGAGTCCGTTCCTTATCTTTTCAACACATTCGTCAACAGACATTTCCAAAAATTACGATGGCCTACGTCAGACAAGGAAACACCCATTCACACGTAATCAGATAAGCGAATCACAGACGAGGATTCCCGCTGATTCCTTATTTAACTGTTAATTTAGCCTTATCAATCAAAGTGATAGTTATTAGCCTGTGCTCTCTTTTTTACTTTGCTTGGAACCCATGGACACAACGTCACCAATAAACGAAATGGCATTGTGCTTTTGATTCATTTTGACTGCACATGTGGCAAAACTGTTGCTTTGCCTGCTCCAGCAACTGTCTAATTTCTAAAGTCTACTCGTTTTAATTGTTTGCTTTTGATCTTCTATTCAGACTACGAGCACTGGAATCAAGACGGCGAATCGGACGAGTGCCCTCAAGAAGAACGTCTGGTAGGCCTAAGGCTACGTATGCAATAAACCATGGGCCCACGTTCAATGGTCGAACACTGTGAAAACTATAAAAAGATAGCAGAATGCTATGAGAAGCATAACATCATACCCAGTGATGGTAAAGTTATTCAAGCTGATCCTTTTACTTTAAAGGCAACTAGCGACTTTTCAGGATTAGACGGCTGTCGTCAAGGGCGACAGTAATTTACTTATCTATTAAGACCGTACAAATGTACGTTGAGGTCTTACAGCCGAGGGTCGTGCCAGGTCAAAATGTTTGGGGGACCAACGTCATTCCATAATAGGATTCCAGGGACTGCTGCAAGCAGGGATTCTCACCGGAGTAGCATTATGCCAGATGGCAGACGTGACCTCTCGAAATGAGAGAGATGAACAATGCCGCTACAAACCCTGTGCAAATAGTGCAATGTCACAAATATTTTTATTTTTAACAGTTTTGCAAGATGTACCTAGAACTAGAATTTGCAAGTGCAACAGAAAATACATAACGAAATTGATATGAAATATTTTCCATATCCCAAAAAGAGTGAACGCAAATTGAACATAGATACGTAAATATTCCGATTAGACAAATATAATATGGCTACAGTTGATATGTCAATTCTGAAGAGAGCATGTGACTTCAAGAGGCAGTTCTCAGCTGTCTTGAACAGTTGCATGACGCAGCTCAATTCTGGTCGGTCTGTGCTGTCCCTTTTGATGCTGATCTGGATCACAATTTCATAACAATTGTCTGACATCATCACATCAATGCCCTCAAGTAGCTATTGCATTAATTATTCTAGCTTTCTGCAGACGCACTCACAAGAGGCCACGGTCATAGAGAGTGCTGCAGTGGCTGGCGTGTGTAGAGCTCAGATCTCATAAAATGTCCTACAAACCCAAGTCTCTTTGATCGAACGACAGCAGACCTTGACGGTGCCATGCATCTCATTTCAGCAGTGGCTATGATGTTAGGCCAGTGATTTTACTTTCGTTTGTTCTCCATATTATGTTGTGAAGTGAATGTTCTTGAAGACTGGGATGGGAACATTGTTTACCATTTTATCTACAATATAGATGAGAGATTTTATTGACGTTGTGCCAAATTTACATTCCAGGCTTTACCGATGCGAATGCTGTCAATTTTTTGTTGTGACATTAATATGTCTTAGCTATTATTTGTAATTTTAATTGCTTGCATTTACTTTAAAGCATTACGCAATGATAATCGATGGCTTTTTCTCAATACTGTGCAATTTGTATAGCTCAGGATAATTTTGTATTACTACTGTTTATTGATGTGTTATTTGATCTTTGTGAGTAGGGTGACATTCACAGAACTCGTGAGAAAGCATCAGCCGGTCAATCTTGGGCAGGTAAATGAGAAGGCTTTTGAAAAATGTTTGTATTTGACTGAAAATGGCAGCAAAACAATGTACCGCCTATGTCATGCACTGCAAAACCATGTACTTGTGAAGCACATGTGTGTCAAGCGCGCGTAGACGAGAGTCAGGGAATAGACGACCGAGTTCAGGTAATCATCTCTTGTTCACAAATTGGTGAAACTTAACTGTAACATAAGATACAATCAGTGATAAGATTACTTGCAGAAATATATATAAAAAACTTCATAGTAGAGTCTGAATTACTTACGATTTGTCCAGACTGACAGTTTGAAAAGACGCAATGAAAAACCGCACACAGCTGACTATACTGTATTACAATGATCGTGTTACAAGCGGCTCGCGTTCCATAAATTAGATGACATTGCGTAATCAACGACGTCACAACCTATGACATCTTTATCATTGTGTTTCTCAAAGCTCTGGACTGCAGAAGGCTATTGTAATGTTGCTTCTTGTTTCGCATAGGGCTTTCCGTCATTTGAAACGCCTTCATCGTGTGCGGAGGGTCTCTTGTCAACTCAAGGCGAAGGCACTTATCTGTTAAACCAATATACCAGAAGCAGGGTAAGCCAATTGTAGATGCTGCTACATTAATCATTTGAGACTACATCATTGAAACTATCCCTTTACCCGATTGTCATGTTGTGTCCCCTTGGGGCCATGGTACAATCGGATTTTCGCGTCTAACTGTCTCCCTGACCCTTGAATCCCAAATTTGTTTTGCAGGGTCATCCACGATTTGTCAATGCCATCTCAAAGCTTTACAGTCCATCGTTTGGCTGTGACATAGATCCAATGGCTCAGGTATGGCTCAGAGTTGACTGCTGCCCAGTGTGGCTGCGGGACTTTGTAGAGATTGTTGCTATGCGCTGTTGCGATTATGGTCCATTGAATGTAGCTGCCACTTGCATAATAAGCTCTTGTTTATTTCTGACTAGCCAGTAACCAGGATGACTACGCTTCCAGTGTGAAGGGTCAGCATGTGTTGTATTCAGTTGACCTGGCACTTGGCTCCACTGGTTCTGTTGCTTGATGGTACGTGGGGGAAGGCCCTCCACGCGTCAAACAGCTAAGGGAAGGTGCCAAACAGATTTTGGGTTAGGGGACTGCTTGCAGAGCGCAAAAATTGTTGGAGAGTGTATGTTTACACTAGACACTCTACAAAGCAACTCATAGTGGTTTGTAAAATAGAAGGTGGTCATGTTACCAAATGGCCGGTACACGACGACATAACGAGGCTCATTTGGCGGCAAATATTTAAAGGAGATGGTTCATGTAGATTAACGAGAGTGCGTCTAGCTCAACAACAAAGCAGTGGACCGGCAATCCAAAGGTCGCGAGTTCGACTCTCACGGCGCGCCGCTTTTTCAGTAATTTGAGCGATCTCGGTTTCCAACAAAAGTCACATAGGGAGGAGGGTGGGACTTAAAGGGGGTTTCCTGGCAAAGAGGAGCTGTACTCTACTGCTCATGGCTTACTAGATGGTACATGACTGGATGATGCTTACGTGACTGGAATGCTCTACAGAAAAGCATAGTATATTCTGAATCGCTTGCAGCATTCAAATCTGAACTTTTAACTTGATGTGCATTCATTTTAAATGTAA
>OFHS01000544.1:0-40225 GCA_900245855.1 Calvadosia cruxmelitensis
TATATATATAATAATAATAATAATAATAATAATAA
This sequence comes from Calvadosia cruxmelitensis, assembly GCA_900245855.1. Classification (NCBI taxonomy): domain Eukaryota; kingdom Metazoa; phylum Cnidaria; class Staurozoa; order Stauromedusae; family Kishinouyeidae; genus Calvadosia; species Calvadosia cruxmelitensis. The sequence continues at coordinate 36 of OFHS01000544.1, forward strand.
TATAAATCTGGTGTGTGCTACAAAGGCGACAAGTGAGCGTTAACGTTCACTTTGCATCGAATTAAGTCGATGCTGTTTCCCAGGTCCTTTTCTGTTGGATGTCTTCTCAAATGGATGCGTTTTAAACATGGGCACGCCCTTGGACACGCCTATGGATGGCCTCCTCTCCGTGAAATGAGTGGAATGTGATGACGAGGCGACCGATAAAGATGTGAGACGAGCAGGCAGAGAAGGTTCAACCTCGCGAGAAAGCCGATGCAGGTCGTCTTCGCTGACGAACGGACGAGAGAGCAGGTAATGACGTATCTCAGGCACCTGACATAATGAAAGGTAAATAATAACTAATTACTAAAACTAAATAAGATAGAAGACGGTAAAAGTAAGATCAAACGTCGTCCTCATTGCACGACAGATTTAAGCATCTGTGCTTTACATCTATCCACACACCTCTTGGAAATTGTAAATCTTCCCTTGAAAGCGTCTGATTTCAAGAAGCAGCACATAAACCTATTTAACAAAATATTAGAAGCATACTATGATCGACTATTCAAGACTGAAGCATGATGACAAAACGTGCGGAATTCAGTATGGCCGATTCAAGGCTGGCCTAGAAGCAGTCCGGTAGATTTTAATGTCTTAATTATCTCTTTATAACCTATGTTTTTAAACTAGCAGCATAAGACTAAAATCGTTTCGACATCTCAAGAGCACGTACGGCGGTGTTCGCTTCCGTCCCCTTGATCCCGTATGTTACACTACTCAATGATAAAGTTAAAGATACAATAAGAAAAAGATCACATGAAATATCTCAATGTAATCAGTCTCCAGTACTTCCCCTTTTTACTCATCGTCAAAGTATAAAGTCAATTAAAATGATAAATTTTTAAATATCAGATGACTCGAAAAACCCTTATAGGCTAGCACCTTCCTGAATAAAACATTATTTTGATGGTAATACTGAATTCTAGGCTGGAAGGAATTGATATCATTGCATGTGTTATGTCTACATATTCAGTAATAAAGTAAGGACAATACACGCCAGAAGAGAACACAACCGGGTGCTAACAATCGCAGATGAAAATCATCGAAAATGCGGTCAAGCGAAAACGAGGTTACAAGAAGACGAGGCACATTTACATATTGATACATAACAGTATGGATGTACTGTATGCCGACTGGGTTTCGAACTACAGTCTCCCGCTTGCAAGGCAGATGTCGTGGCACACCCAGAGACAGTAACCACAACGAGCTTTACAACTAACAACTTCTCATGACGAGGACACGAACAGAACTAAATTACGTTACAGAATACTGTGACTCTAGGTTACGACATAACAGCATGAAATTACTAACACCAAGGAGATTAACACAAGAGAACAATATACAGGAAGATAATCGGAAAAATGACAAGCAATACTTGTGACAATAACAGGAACTACACAGCCACCACAGCAGATGCCCTAATCACTACAAACCAAGAAGGCGTTCGATCCCAATCATATACTAGGTGCAATCAATCAGTTAATCTTGCGTTACCTGTCGTCGTTTGTTGACGTTAATGAGACCGCCACGAAGAAGATCTGGATTTCCATCAGCTATGAACGTGAGATCTTTTAGATATAACCCTGATGTAAATGAAGAGATAGTTCCATTCATCAAGATGTTAACAGAATTTTAAAATGTCATGGTCATGTTTGGCTAACCAAGGAGAGCAAGGGTTAAACCAAAGTCAAAGCGACGCATCACTGGAAGGAAAAGGCAAACAGCATATACGATTTTTAAACGCCAACCCAAGAGATCAATGGAAAGTGTTCGGTTAGGACACGTAAATTGTATTGATTAAATCTTTAAGGGACAATTTAAAGATGGTCGGTAAGGCAAGTGGGCGCTTAGGACAGGTAAATTGTATTGCTCGAGTCTTTAAGAGACCTGTCGAAGGTGGTCGTTACGGCAGGTAAACTGCATTACTACACAACTAACTACCAACCCACAATGTAACCTGGTGTCGGTTACAGTACGCTTACCAAAGTACGGTACGGCGGGCGTAGGCGAAGTGCGCAAGGCTTCTCGATATTTCTTGTAGTTATGCTGAAAGTGAACAACAATCCTGAATGTGATTTCGACCAATCAGATCAGATCTGGTAGGATGCTCACGTGACTACATGATAATTTACCTTAGTGTCCATCAGACCTTCCATTTTGCTTTGACAAGTTAGATATTCTTCCATTACCAACTGTCAACAAACAACACCATCTCGCATGAACGCACTTCACAAATACAAATTCATACAGCAAACGGTGTGAATGAACCTGGGTTGATAATCTTTTCACCTGTCTTGTAGCTGCGAGCCGTCTGACTGGAGCACTACCAAGTGCTGCAACAACCACAGCTGTCACTGCGTTGTAATTCTTCAATTCGAGGCATTGCTGAAAAGGAGGCACAATCAAAAAGGATTTATTCTACCGCCGGGTAGAGGATTACACAAGTGGAACCTCTCAGGCCCTAAATCCCCTAGTGGAAAAAATGTATGTTGTGCCGGATATCTTCGGCGTGGAGCGGAGGTCCTGAGCCAGGAACTGGCGCACAGCGGCGCAGAAATTTGAAGAAGTTGGTACTGAACACTACTAAAATTCCCGGATTTTGGCGTGGCGCTAGCTTGGAGTAGCACTCCCTGGCGTAGTCTTCAGCGAATGAAAAACAAACTTTTGAAACAACCTTTGCTTGCTTCACTTGACTCAAACCCGAAACAGGTTACTGAAAATGGATCATTCGCCTGAAGCCAGCAAGCAACAGTGACACTCACCTTGCCCGTTTCAATGAAGTTCTTGATCAGCTCGGCTCTCCGTTCAATGTTCTTCTCTGAGACGATGGAATAAGTGACCCAATTGCTCAGCTGCAAACATGCAAACATATCACCAACATTTTATAAAGGTTCACAAGATGACTAAGGTGTTTCAAAACAGCACTGCTTTAGCTTCAAAAGTCAATTTACGCTCCTGCCTCATCGTAATATCAGAACCGTAAATTTTCTCGTAAAAATATTAAAAATTATTCTTATTACTATTCTTATTAGTATCCGATACTAATTGAATTATGTACTTTAACTTCGCTATGTAAGTCTGTTAATTATAACCCCGTATTTGTTACAGATAAATTAAATCTAAAATGACGTAATAATCACCTGATTAAATCGTTGTGCGACGATTTCCACTGTTGTTTGTGCCTCGTTGTCGCGCGGTCGCTTGCAAGAGTCAAATATCCTCTCTTGGATGTTACGCGCTGTCATCTTCCTAAACGCGGCTGCGGGAGGAAAATGACGTCATGTGAAGCATGGTTGAAGATCACCTTCGACCTTCTTTGGAGTTGTACAAGTGTCCAGTGTTAACTTACTGTGGTCTATGAGGGTAATCTGCCTGGCGAGCTCCTTTGAATGTTGCAGCAATTCAAACGCACTGAAATCCTTGCGGTTCAAATTGGGCAGATCAGCATCAGGTGGGCACGTACATGCTCGAATGCGTGACGACGGCGGTACAGGGCAATCGCCGCGCTCCATTTCAAGCATCTTTGAGTCGATTTCTGAAATATTAATCCCAGTTGAATCAAAACAAGCCTCACGATTGTAGCGCAATATATCTGTACTCTGTAGCTTAACCTGTCTTCAGCGACCACTCAAACAAACCAATGAAATGTTGTCATCGAATACAGGGTGGACTGTTTCACCATACTCAGTTCAATTGGCAAATGCATTAATGGTATAGAAGTGAGTTTGTAATCTGTCGCGAGAAACGGCTTGTTTGAAGCACAATAATCTATACTCTGTTATGTTTTGGCTGTCGAAATTGTACATCGCAGTTCAAAACCATGAAGTCGTCCTGCATCTCAAGATGCGTTGTGGCAGAGCTTGGCCATCAGTTGAAATGCCATTATACCTGAAAGTGGAGTCTTTTCGTCGATGGGTGACAACTGCTTTCCACCTCCTTGCGCATGACTTGTCGTCGGTTCCTCCTGAGAGATGCTAAGGGTTCGCGGGCGACGAACACGGGGATTGGGCATCATATCGTCGTCAGCTGAAAACACAGGTCATCGAAAGGTCAATCGTGTGTGCCACTTTCAATTTATAACGCACAACGCCAATCAACGGCCTTTACCTTGTTGACTTGTTGGTGTAGCCATGACAACCGAAGCTGCTTGGACACTGGGGCGAGGTTGTGCGACCTCTCGTCCTTCTAATCGATCTCCACTTTTTCTTCCGCTACCAAACGGAAGCCAATCAGATAGATACGAACCCAGTCCACCTTCCTCTTTTGAAGGCGCAGAGCGAGAGACTGGGCGCGAGGCGTATGATTGAGCACGGCGTAGAGGGGATTTAGAAAACCTAAACGCAAAACACGAACCAAGAGGCAACATCATACAATCACGCTTACAGATAAGACATCGGCAAATAGAAAGTCTTGACAGGTGAAAATTTGTCATTTGGCGACGAAACTAGAATAGAAATCTGACATCTACTAACAATGATGTACAGATAAGAAGCAACAAATAAAAGATTCCAAGTTTCTTTACTATGGCATAAATAGTGATTTGCAATAGCACGGTTTAAATTCGATGAAGCTTTGATTACTCGTATTTCTCGTTGTGTAACAGATGGTCTTCGAAAACAACCTTGATGACGTATTATGATCAAACTAAAGCTACTTTTATTCACCTTCGATCGCACATGGGATTAATAGTGGCCGCTCTTTCACGCATTCGATTCGCCACGCATCTAGTTCCAGAAGGAGACTGCTCCATATCTCGTTTTGACTTTTGCAAGTAAAGCTGCAGTGCGTGTGATCCCCAAGACCCAGTCTCTTCTGCTAGCTCGCTCCAAGGTGTCGTTTCCAGGCCGTTGAGACCAGACCATTTCATTTCCGTTGTGCAAGTGAAGATGAGATTAGTCAACTCTTTAAAAACACTGCGAACGAAGGCAAATATTTGAAAATTTCGCCACTGGAATGCACGCCTGTTGTGAAGATCCATTACAGTACAGAACGTAGCTGTCGCTACTGGGAATGCAACTCGAACTAATTGGAAGCCAGCATACCTTTTATTATCGAGCTGGAAGCGGAGCCTGTCGTTTTTGAAAGCCATGTCAAGCGTAAGGTCATCTTGAGTGGTGTCCCAAAGGCGCAAATCCTTGAAGGCCCATCGCTGCAAACATGCCTGGCAAAAACAGCAGAAGCAAAATTAATCAAGCCAAATACAAGTTCAGGTCTCATTGCGAAGCCCCAATCGCCGAATATATGGACATGAATAACACGACGTAGTCTGCTTACTTTGGTCTTTTCGTCTAAAACCGTGATACGACGAGAGCCGATGCCAAGAAGCCGTTGGACAGAGACGCCTTTGCGCCCGCTTCTGCCTGGCAGATACAACTGAAACAAAAAGACAGAGCACATGACTAGCTTCACAGAGTGGCAGTTACAAATGACACTGACACAGAAAAGTGGTCAAATCATTCAGCACCCAATTGGTCTTTAGATGGACACATCTCTAGACTGATGTATGTTAGCGTGCTTCGTTTCTGTGAGCATTTGTAATCTCGTTTCCGTATTGCTTAAAGTCATGGCACAGGTTTCTGTTTGGCCAGTAAGGTACTTGCCATCTTAAATTGGCAGTGTGCTGACGTCATTGCAACCGTATCTATTGTATTACACTGAGTGTCCTGAGTACAACAATAGAACACCTTGAGCTTGAAAAACTTGCACCCGTAACCAGGGAGGCCTTGACAACAATCGATGTAATTGTGTTTGGCGTTCCGTTCTGTTGGCATTTCGGCCATGAATACTTCGTACTGATTGCGAATCCTGAAAGTATGAGAGAACTCGACTCAGAATCATTGTTGTCGTGATAGTTCTGCTCATCAGAAACACACGCTGAACATCATTTACCGTTTCAGAAGATACTTTGACGACGCAGCAGACGGATGGATGCATTGTTTCAAGCGGTTGGGCGTCACCCTGAAAAGAGATGCAACAAGATTTATGGCGTAAGTTGAGCACGAAGATGGTCCTCTCCAGGTGGCACCAGTGGCGTCGGTTTGGGGTGGGGTGGGATGGAGAAGGGCGAGGGTGATGTACCTACCTCTCGTGTGGGAGTACCCTCCGCAAGAACAGGGAGCCGTAGTCACACAGATCCTGTACAGAAATAGAAAGAGTTCCCAACAGCATGAAACCGAGGCACTCATAATGGCACATGACCTCATTCACATGTGGGAAATGTGATTGGTTTACTCACTTCGATGTAGAGATGGAGGCCAGCCAAGTAGACAAAGTCGTCTTCAGTACAAGGCAGCGCACCGCTTAGAATCGCTTTCTGACACTGGCAAAGCAGGAAACAGAATGACATTTACGAGCGGGGTCTGGATAATTTGTTCATTTGAAGGCACAGTAGTTATCTGATTATAATCCTATACCACAATGATACATCGTACCTGCTCGTAGAGGACGTCATGGTGGCTGGCAGCGTCCTCCGACGTCTTGGACGATTCGACGCTGGCACTGTCGCTTGCCTGAAATGAAAACGGTGCCGAAAAGCAGGCATGAGCAATTGAGCATTGATCTCAATGAGTTGATCACGAGCGATTGTGAGTTCGTCTCACCTTGATCTTGTTCAACAAATCGTCCAATTTATCAGCGCAGAATTTGTACGGACCGCCAACAACACGCATCGATTCAATGAGATCATCAAAGTCGTCCTGGAAACACAACCACAACAACAACATCATCATCATCATCATCATCTTTATTTTTCCTCGTTTCCAATTGTGTCGATAACAGTTACCAATTGTTGGTACGTTTTACAGGAATAGGAGATTAAAAACAAACTTAAAAAGTGCGATATAAATAACATTAAACATACAGTAAGACCATGTCAAGACACTCGCCTACTGTAGCTATGATTGAGCCTTCTTTATCCGTGATGCCAATCAGAGACGCAAGGAGTAAGACACTGCGAGCATCACCACACGGTTCAGTCCGATGTAACTTACATTGTATGTACAGCAGGAAATCATAACAACAAGAAATGAAATCAACATCTCGTATAACAAAAGATTTTTCAATCCGTGATTTCTATGTCGCTTTAACGATACAGTGAAACCTGTCTATAGCGGTCACCTCTGGGACCTAAGAAAAATGACCTTTATAGACAGGTGGCCTTTCTGTCAAGGTTGATTTCTACAGAATAGAAAGTGTCACCTTGGGGTTGTAAAGGGTGGTCTTTATACAGAGGTGGCTGCTCTATAGCGGTGACCGCTAATACAGGTTTGACTGTACTATGACAACGACTAACCTGCATTGTCGGTTTGGCTGCAAAGTCATCTGGGAACGTTTCAAGCCACATGATCCACGTGCGCATCAATCGCATGTGAAGGACAGGGAGCTGGAGCGAGTCAACATCACTGCTACTGCCTCGTTGCCGATGTGAGGCCTGGGCGTCAGTAAAGACTGCTATGTGATCTGGATGGTAAAACCTGCCCAATGAAAGGTCATAAAAAGTAGGACGCCAAGATCATCACGCAAGGGGACCCGCTTCTGACAATCTGAGCAAGTATGCCTCGTTCCCACCTGTGCAGCAACAGCCTCGCTAAGACGACAGGATTGACAAAGGAGCGATATGTCGTCAGAACGAATCGAATGATTTGCAATTCCGTCGGCGCATACTGTCCTCCATTATGGTCCTGAATGTGCCCAGCGCGGCTTCTCTTGGTCCCAGGTGACGGCGGAGGAAATGATGTGCCGCCCCATAACGAATGGGGGTTCTGGGTCAACAGGAAGACCAACTTCTCCAAAGTTGCGCCCCTGGAATTTGAAGCAGAGCAAACGTAGTCCAGACATTAAACAAACACGTCAAGGACCTGGGTCAATTTACAATGCCGCGCATGCGCTTCATACTTGACATAACGGTGTTCCGTCGAGGACGCATTCGAGTACATGGCGAAATTGGAGCTCTTTTCTTCATCTGAATCGTGGTTGAAAGAAAGAAGTTCAAATACCTCCAGAAAACACTATCACCGGCGTGGATGACATGAGAACGGCGGCAGCATACCTTCGAGATATTTGAAGAGATATGCTTCGCCAGTGTGGCAACAGCCCATGTAAATCAAACCGCGTGAGGCATGGTAGCAAACCCTACAAGAAAAAAGTCTCAAAAGTTGCCATAGCAACATACTCAAATAATTTCACCATCGTTGTTAGGTTAAGCTTCCTGATGATAGTCTAGAATGTCACAGAGTTACTTTCCTTCAGAATTTGATCTTCGGCAAATAGTAACGAAGCAATAACGTATTGTGCCTGTGATACTCTGACTCCCTCATGCATTCAACGAGCTTGGATGGTGGTCGCTTACAATAGGTAGTTGGAAAAGCAGGTTGGACAGTGGTCGCTCACTACAGGGAATTGTGAAAACATCTTGGACTGTGGTCGCTCACTACAGGTAATTGTGAAAGCAGCTTGGAAAGTGGTCGCTCGCTACAGGTAGTCGTGAAAGCAACGTGGACAGTGGTCGCTCACTAGAGGCAGTTATGAAAGCAGCTTGGACTGTGGTCGCTCACTAGAGGTAGTTGTGAAGCACCTCGGTTTGTACTTACTCTTCATCTGTATGCTTCAGCAAGGACATAAGTCTCTCTCTGACGTCGTCCAGATCAAGCTAAGAAAACCCAAAGAGAGGCATAATTGACATGGCAGAACATCAGCACGCAACTCCAAGGCAAGACAAGAAGCAACAATTATAAATTGCGGGCATTCGCAAGGGGTCTCACCAGGTGATGGATCGACAAATTGGCGAGGATGTTGGCGACCGTCAATCCAGCCCACAAGACGATGTGTTGGTCTTGGTCACCGAGACAGTCCAAAAGAATATGGAAAACACTGAGGGAGTAAAAACGAGGCCGGGCCAATGATAAGCTCACACAGAGACCAATTTAAAATGATTCGTGGGCAATCGAACGTGATGTTAAGTGAGACCAACCTCTCTTTGGCCAGTTGCAGTTGCAATTTCGGTGATGTGCTGCAAGCGGATATCATCTTGACTGCGATACGCTTCGCCGTGTTGCGAATTGGGAAGGACGCCGCGGGAGGTGCTTGAACGTTGCCCCTGGAAACGACAGCGGATTGCGAATAGTGACAAAGATCGACTTCAAGGCGACTTCATTAATTATACTGCCCATCACCATACCGTTGTCTAGATGTCAGCAGCTTCATGGCAATGGACTCTCCAAGCCGCTTGTCACCTTGGGCAAGAGGAGATGAATCTCGACTGCTGTATGACGTACAACTCTCTGACCGACCACGCCCAGGATCCAAGTGTTGATCGTGTCTCATTGCGTCTGAGTGTCCCTTCTTTGACAATGAGCTCGATCGACTGCTGCCGTCTAACAGTAGACTTCGTCGTCTTGACGACGGGCTCTTCTCATATGAGACAGGCAACGATTCGAATCCCTGTCTAGACAAGATCCTGGTCATGCCGTTGTAGACAATGAGGGTCGGGTCCAGGTCACTGTCACTGTCCGGCTTTTGAATGATGCTCAACAGGGGGTCGAGGGGAATGCTTGAAATGGCCGTCGAGTAATCTTTATCACTGTGCATCTGCAGTAGGTCACTGAGGATTGACAGACAGGCACCCTGCAAGGAGAACAACCCATCCGTGGTATCATCACCTGTTGATGACAAGAGAGGCAACCCAATTTGCCACATGGCGTTGTCCACTCACCTGCACGGGTTCAGGACCATTCAGCAGATCGATGACAGTCTTGAGTAGGCCAGCCTCCACCGCCTTCCTCCTGCTCTCGGGACCTGCCACCGTGAACATATTCGTCATTAGCGTCGTGATCTTCTCCAGATGCTCCATCGATGGACTCTCTTGTATTGCCAGGGCAACCAGTTGACCGGAAGCCTTAGGCAAGCACAGGTTGGCAAGAATGGACGCATGGCATTCTGGGTTGGCAGACAACGTCACGAGGAGATCAAGTGATTCAGCAGCCGGATCGCGTTTGAATAACTTCGAGTAAGAAGTGCTGGATAAATTGGCTTCCTTCGCCTGAAATGCATCAACGGAAATCATCATCAATGCAATCGTTATAAATTACATTTTTTACTTAAACTCAACGTAAAATAACTCCAGTCGTACGCACCACACCATCTGTCTCGTTGTAGTTCTCGCCGTCAATTGCTGCCATGGTAACACGATCTGACGATGAAGTTTTCGTAGATAGAGCACTTGGCTCCAGTGACTTCTTGCTCGTTTGATCATCTGAAATAGTTTAGAAATTAATGAAAAATGCAAAACAAATTCGTGAGTTTGCAATAATTTGTGCAATTGCTAATTTTATAACACCAACAAATATAAAAAGTCTAGAATAATCCTATACAGTCAAACCTGTATTAGCGGCCACCTCTGCAGAGCAGCCACCTGTGTATAAAGGCCAGCCTTCCTTTCCCCAAAATGACACTTTCTATAGAAATCAACCTTGACAGATTTTCCACCTATCTATACAGGTCATTTTCCTCAGGTCCCAAAGGAGACCTTTATAGACAGGTTTCACTGTACCTGCTAGCAAAGGTGCTGATTCACCGTCGGAGTCCGAATGCGGAGTGCCGTCACTGCCACGTGCTATCGTTTGCTTGTACAGGGATTTTAACTCTTTCTTGGGTAACAGCGGTGAGGGATGATGCGGCCTCATCAGAGAACGACCGGCAGTCGTCGATTTGGAGGACGAAGATGAGCTTGAGCGCGAGCGGATGGTTTCAGATGAAGCAAAGGCCTCGCACGCTGATTGAATGAGACGGTTCTGCATTTCACGCAATTCCTAATAAATAAAAACGAGGCGGAATACAGTCAAACCTGTATTAGCAGTCACCTCTACAGAGCAGCCATCTGTGTATAAAGGCCACTCTTCAAAACCCCAAAATGATACTTTCTATAAAAATCAACCTGGACAGAAGACCACCTGATTATAAAGGTCATTTTCCGAAGGTCCTAAAGGTGACCATCACAGACAGCTAGGTTTCACTGTAATTATCTCTGCACTCTGATGCAAATCATTCGTGCATGTCGTTACTGGCGGTCATACCATTTGGAGGTCAACTGGTCTCATGCCGACGAGGTCGTTGTCTTCTATCCGGGCGCCATGTTCGACCAGGATGTAGGACACCTCGAGACTCTGAAGACAGCCAGCGCACAAATGCAGCGGAGTACGACTTGAACGAGAGATAATAAAGCAAAGAAACAAATGAGCTTTTCACGTTATTACTCCATGTGCAGCTTATCGTTTATCATCCAGCCTTCTGAGAGACCACACGTACGTAGTGGTGATTTATATATACGACCGTTCATGTTCATAGGAAGAGAACGTTCATCTTTTTATAAGTATACAACCCATACAGCCTAAATTAGTTACTTATTTATTAGTATATTTGCTTATAGAATGTTTTTAGCTTTAATTAAGTTAAATTAAGTTTGTATTTTGACCCAGTTTAAGTCAGTTGATAATTTATTACTGCCAATTAGTAAAAGACTCAGGCATTTAAGTTAATTAAGCTACTATATTTCATGATTGCTATGTATTTTACAGGCGAAAAGCCACCCAGTGGAAGTACTGTAATAAAAGCCATTATTATTATGATTATTATTATCCGTGATTACAGATGGACTTCAACAACACTTTATGGTTACAAGCGATATCCAGAAAACAGTATTCGATTGATTTACTTTACAATTCAGGATCCCTGAATAAGGAAAGGAGCTTTGCGTTGACAGTTTCAACTTACAATCTTCTGTCTTTGGCTCTGACGTTGGCACCATGCAACAACAGCAACCTTGTGATGGCTCTGTCGCCCATGGCAGCCGAGCAATGTAATGGCGTTTGGTCTTTGTCATCCTCCCAATTTGGATCAGCACCTCTACAATAGACAAACGAAAGAAGGGAAATAAATTCAAGTTGAATATCGATACACTCAAACCTGTATTAGCGGCCACCTCTATAGAGCAGCCACCTGTGTATAAAGGCCACTCTTCATAACCCCAAAAGGACATTTTCTATAGAAATCAACCATGACAGAAAGGCCACCTGTCTATAAAGGTCATTTTCCTCAGGTCCTAAAGGTGACCATTATAGACAGGTTTTACTGTATTTCACGATATCTTGCTACTTTTCAAATCTCGATACACATCCAGTTCCATTGGCAATTTAAACCCAACATAATACTTCAAGCTACTTAAAAGACTTTAAAATGATACTTATTACGATACACCTTTGAATGACTAGAGCCGAATTATTTACTCCCATTATAACTATTCAATTGTAAAGTAAATGTTTCGAGTGACAATTGTGCTGTAACTTACCGCATTCTGTATGATGTGCTAATTAGCGAACCACGTGATTATGGACACATGGACAGTCAGCTGTGGATATCATACATAGATAAGACGTTCATCATTTTATCTAGATTATATTACTATGTTTACTTCTTAATGTCTATGTTTCTTGGATGTTACATAGCACAATGAGTTTAAACGTGGATTTATGCAGTTGGGTATCACACCTTCCATTTGAAAAGTCAGCTTATGTAATAGCCTCTTCTGCACCAGGCCTCGTTCAGTCCATACCTGTCGAGAAGAAACGTGACGATCTTTGGTTTGTTCCATCCGACGGCATAATGCAACAGACTGGCGTTATTCTGGTTCTCAGCATTGATACTTAGGCCGTCGTCAAGGCAACGTTGTAGAGCATCAAGGTCACTCCTTCAACAAACACACGACTCGAGAATCAAATATAAATCATTATCAAACGTTTGTTACAGTAGTTGAACTTCATTCCGTAGCGGATAAGGCAGAATACAATCAACGTGATTTTAACCATTTCGTATCAATCATCGATTTCATCGTATCTGATTACAACGCTTACAAGATCACAAATCTGATCTGTGCTTCTCATACACCTGTCATGAGCGACCATTCTGATTTCCTCTATTGGGTGGTCGCTTGAGGCAGGTAACATATCGTACATTAACAGTGTCATACCTGTTGATGGCACTGACGGCCTGCTGGAACAGAGTGACAGTGGAGACAAGAGGATGCCTAAAGTATCAACAAAAGAAAAGTCAATGGCGTAATTGTCTTAACGCATGCATGGAAAACACTCTCTGCGTGGTAATTAATCCTAGACAGGATTTCGTGCTGCAAGGACCAACCTTCCTAAAAGGTGACATGGTTCTTGGAAATAACTGAAGCGTCTTTATACCTGGAGCCTTCATGACGACAAAGTCATACCAATATTTAAATCTGGTTTGAAAGTAACTGATCTGTCGTGTAGTTTTCAATTATATTAGAAATCGTTTAGCCACTTTCATATCAAAAATTACACGACAATTGTGTAAATTACAGTATTACACGGCAACCGTATTACATTTTTCCACATTGCAAGTCATAACTTACTAAAGTGAACAATCTAAAAATTGCTAAATGGTCTTTCTCAGGACTCAAGTCGTATTTGGAGAGTCGTCTCGAATAGATGTCTTTCAGAGTGTGTACTGTTTGATAGGAAATGTCTCAACGCAGCGTGAAACTCACCTTCCAATAGATTCTGGATTACTCTTTTGCTCGTGAGGAAATCCTGGCTCTGGTGAACTATTTACGGCTTCTCTGGAGAGAAAGGGCGTAGCTTCAGAGGAACATCCTTGCTCCCTACTGGAATCCGATGTGAGGCCTTTGTTACTATGGATGTCAACGCGAATAGCCCCCGGTAAGCCAGTTAAGTTCTCTTCTGACCTGAGGGTCGGGAGTGGGGCTGTTAGAGATGTTTTCGGTTGCCTTGGTAGCGAAAAGCTCCCTGGGTAACGCAATCTTCCACCTGCCTGGAGATCACTGGACGATCGATCTCGTGAGTCATCGGAATCGATTTGAATGCGGCCTCTGGATCCTTCGGAATCTGTTCTGACTCGCGTTGAATCATATGATCGAAGAGAGTTACTTGATTCCACATGTTTGAAGTGCTCGCGACGATCTCGTAGGAGCTTGCCAACAGATTTGAATGATACAGCAACAGATCGCACAATGCTTGATGCCTGCAGGGAACATTAAGAAGAACAAGAAATCAACTTGATCAATCAAGATGGAGTTTAATCTGTTCTGAATCGTATCAATCAAATCAACAGCCTCGCGACAGCAGGACATCATTGTGAGCTACGATATGATCAGATTCCTGTTTAGTTGATAAGGACATTTTATTCAATCCAATAAATGGTTTCAGGAAATAACTACTTTTCTTGCTTAAGTTCCCGCTGCTTGATTTATCCCGCCGTTGGCATACCATTATGATTGGATAATATTTTGAGTTCTCCGGATATCCAATGGAAAAGACTAAGTTGTAAATAGTGGTCTGTCTGTTCTGTTCCCTTACTCGTAAATTTCATTTCCAATATGCTTCAGGGCTGCACGAGGACTTTGCCAGGAAAGATATCTTGGGGTTATTGTGGGTCTAGAGGCTAATTTGGCTATATTTTTAATCAAGAGACGGAATTACATGTAATACAGTATAGATTCAATGGGCGGAGCCATGACTGTGAATCAGTTTTCCAAGCATGCACTGAGAACTTAGCATTAATAAATTCTGAACTTCTACTCGACAAGCATTCAAATGATGTTCCAGTAATCCGGTTGTTCATAACTAGCAGGGTAACTTGACGCGCGACGGTATCCTGTTTCTGTAAGTAGGACGCTGTTGTATTCCACATTCATTGGTAGACGCAGAATATCCTTTTCAAGAGCGAGACAGGTGCATCTCCCCCAATCTGCCAACGGCAATCGCTAGGAAAGGGTGTGGTCATATAGAGTGGGGGTAGAAACCACGGGGGGTGACGCCGAACAGTGTTGAAAAAACTGAGCAGACGTCATTCGAAAGTATTCTATGAAAGAATTCCGGCCCTCGTTTTGATATTTCTACAATGATACACCTTTCACTTCCGTCATATAATTCAGATTATAGAGAACTGGCTGAGCTATCGTCAACTTTTTGAGTTTTGAGCTTAACGAAACATCCCATAAATTGCGATTGATCTCAAAACGATTCTTCTTTCTGTTGTTCTTGATGAAAATCGGCGAGATAAGACGGCAAAGGATCCTTCCGCGCACGTACATAGCCAAGCAGGTGAAGATGGTTCCGCGTATAGTGACGCAACCATACGTTGTGCTTGTGAGTTCCTACCTTCCACGAGGCTCTAACTTCAAATTGTTTGCATTCGTATAGATCAGTTCTCTCTAAAGCCTCATGGAATTGAGCCTTAGCAGACGATAAAGAAAACTGCTGGTATTGCGAATGCCCATGTGGTGGGAGTATAAAACTGTGGGGGCTAATAAAATGGACTATCAGCATTGGGCCACAGGATATTTGTGGTGGACGGACAAGCAATTCGTACGAACAAAGCGTGCTATTCATTGCCTATTGTCAGACGAGATTAGATAATTGAAAACACTTTGTGTTTGACGGCACAAGTGCTGCAGACTGAAGCATAGTTGTTGTCAACCTACCTCAAGGCATGAGCCAGCTTCGAACACATGGCACATATGAACGCGTTTCCTTGTGATGTTGATAGCAAAAGCTGAGTCGAAGCCACGAAGTTGTTCTTGCGCACAATAAGCGACGGCGTAAAGTGGCGCTGTAATGAGCAAGGCCCCCTGTTTGACGTTTGAGACCCTGAGTAAACCATCCCTGATGACAAAATCAACCCTTGTCGGTCGTGTCAACTGCTCTTTTTTGATGCGTTTCAGCGTTTCCATGATGATAGGTAGTGACTGAGCTTCAGACAATTGATCTGACCCAAGGTAGTCGACAATAAACGACAACTCGGTGTGCTGGTGGTCCGTTTCGGTTGATGCCGACGACGTGGTTGTAATTGCAGACGAAGAACCGGCTGTCACCTTGGACGCAAGCGACATCAAGTGGTCGTATTCCGACGCTTCCTTCTCTCCTTCATGCTCTGAATGGACAGTACTGCCGGCACACAGCTCCTTGCTGCAAGATGCCGGTTGACTGGCATGCAACATGATGTTGTTATCGCTAACAGGCCGTCATCTCACTACAGACGCAAGTCCAAGGCACGTCTTTCCGTGACCAAATGGCATCCACCCGCATGTTAAACATGGCAACAACCATCGTTATGACATGAAGCTACTTGTACACTTGGAAACCAATAGTTAGTCGTCGTAGAATCCAATGTAAACCATACGCCATCGCTTCGGGTGAGAACTTGAACCGTCATGAGAATAGCGAGTCATCGAAGCAAGACGCGTGTCCTGTCTTTACTAAAGCCCCCTTTCCCAACTCAGAACAAGGAGCGCGTGACACGATTGTCCTCAGTTCTCAAAACACTGCGAACAACAGGACTCACCATCGTGCTATCAGCCACCGTGAAATTTGAAATCAATCCTCTACAGTCCTGAATATTGTGTAAACAATAAATCCGCTTATGAATTACGTCTTTGCTAGCTCTCACCGCTAATTCTACTCTGGAAATACCTCGTGAATTTAAACTCTTTGCGATGTCTTCCACACTTCTGTCAACATTTCAGGAGTCGAGATGGAGAGACAAAATCACTTTAGGACAATCGTAAATGCTAGACATTTCCATGCTACATATCGCAATTTTAATGAATGATATTTCCATTTAAAGATAGCATGAAGAATTTAGTTTATAATGTTTAGCATTAGATAATTTGTGGTAAAAGTCTGTTAATGCACTTGTTGCAAAGAAGAGGAACGAATTCTCTTCTGCTTTAAATTATCATACTGTACGAGTCCAGGCTTTGCAACATTTTCAATTTGATGGCAAATTATTTCAATTTGATGGCAAATGAAAGAATTTTTTTAGAAATAAGTGGGACTCGTAAACGAAGATGATGATGATAGAAGTTCACCATTTGACTTGTCAACCATTTAAGAACCAGTTCGTTGAGGCTGTGGTGGAATTTTGGACTATTACATGTTCAAATGGCTCATCTCCGGCCCATTCTCTATGGTTGACCTTTACGAACCTGCCTCCCCGCTCGCTGCCTTTCCTTCCCGCCACAATGGCAACCCGAAGCAGTGGCAATAGTCGCCCGATTTGATCATCTCGTCAACGCTACTGTCATCCACTGATGACATGTAGCACTAATAACACCTTTTAATATAGTTTTCATGTATGACGGATCAATCAAGCAATAAATCAATCAGTCAATCAATAAATTTATTTAAATTCGCATTTCACTGTCTTACACGGATGGTATATATTACAGTTACCTCGAATGAAACGTTTTATAAATGGCGATATGATGGTATGATGAAGAAATAAACAAACAAACAAATATGTAAACAAACTGCTCACTCTTTGCTTGCTCTCTCCGTAGTGGCGTCACCGTACATCTGCTGCCAGAAAGCTACCAGCAAGCACTGGGATCGCATTGGCGCTATCGTTGTCTGCCATCCATACTAAAAGTATAACACTTTTCAAAATCAGAAAACGTAAAATTAGGCTCAGGCTCAATGTATATACTTTGCAACTTATTTCAAGTTAGAAATGTATTTAATTATAGTTCTTATATTTCGCTGTGTTTTTACAGCATAAAACTTAGCTTCTCTGAGCTTTAAATATAGCTGTTGGCAATGTGCGTCAGAGTGAAATACAGATTGAATGAGCCTACCATCGACATTACATCGCTGTAAAAACTTGTATTAAAGCATACTGTATACTGCAATCTATAATAGTAACCTATTGTGTTTACAGTGGATCTGTCTCCATTTTCTGACATTGTATTACTTATTTTTATGCAATACAATTTTGCCCGAGCCTCGAATTGTTCTTATAATATTGCTCTATATTTTGAGCCGTTTTGATCCTCAGTGTACTTAATGCGCTCGGTGTGTACTTGATTGCCCTCTGGTCGCGCCAGAAAAAGGCAGACAGTTTAGTCTTACTCAACAGCGCCGTATGGTCTTATTACGTTTGACTTCATCGTCAGCATCGACGGGCAATGCATTTCTAAAACAATCTGCAACGGAAAAAGTGCAAGCAGATAAAAAAAATAAAAAAATAAAAGGGCCTGTCCGGGAGTTGAACCCGGGACCTCTCGCACCCTAAGCGAGAATCATACCACTAGACCAACAGGCCGTGAAGTACAATTGAACAAAGCTGTATTTATTAACTAGATTTTGTGCGATCAGTCGAAGCAAGTACTATTCTAATTGGGTAATTTGTCAGCATCGCTTTAGACTGGTCGCACTCCACTTTTAATGCTGACTTTGCTAATACACTGCGCCCCATATCTTATATCTGCATACTGGCTTTGTTCTTGTTCTGCTGTAAAATAAACTAATGATAGTCGATTCATCCATTCGAGGCAACAGATTAGAGGTCTACAAGCGATACGAAGTTGAGCGCGGCTGCAAAAACGTGACCAAGCATATTATTGTTTAGACCTTACAGCAATTAAAATGAAAGTTAAAAAGACAGTAACTAAAAGATATCTAAATGGAACTAAATTAAACTATTAAACTATATGCTACGTGACGATTTTTGGTCCGTGCATTGTACTGTTGCACAGTTGCACTGTGGTCTAATTACTAGCCTGTCTGGAATCGAAGCCATGTTCTGTAAGGATTGCTGCTATCATCCAATGTCCATTCGTGCTTGTGCGAAGACTTCTTACGGTAAGTGGATCGATGGACGACCATTTCCATGACTTACCTGTGACGAGTACTTTACTGTCAAGCAATGCGGTTTTCTATCTGCAGTGCTTAGTCGCCTCCGATCAAAGAGACTCGGGTGTGTAGGCCATTTCGTGAGATCTGAGCCCTTCGCCCGCCAGCCACTCCACGACGTCATCATCTGGAAGCCGACCGAGCTGCGCCACCAATGACACATCAGGGTGGTAGTATTGTATGATGATGTATTGAAAACTGATTTGTCTTTCTTTGGTGCTACTTTGTCAGCCGCGTCTGACCGTGATTTATGGCGTAGTTTATGTAGTATGAAGTGCATTAAGAGGAAGAGGGACGGCTTGTATATTCATTCATACAGTGCTTGATATTCACGGGAGTCAGCAAGATCAAAGCTGAGTTATTTAAAGGTGGTTGCGGAGAGAAGTACGTTTTATCCTTGACATTTCATCCCGGCAATAATTCCGATAACGAGACTGATGTCTCTCTTCACTGCTGACGAAGTGGCTATTGAACAGCAAGAGTGTAACAACATCGAAAGCAGAATCGGAGAGTAAACTGAAGTTACTAGATCTATACTCAGAGACAGGCTACCAAATAAGACGTAGCCGTGCAATACGTATCCTGTGCGATGTCGAATTTTGGGGGCCTGGGGCGATAGTTTGTACTTCAAACCGTAGACCTACTAGTAAACGAAGCACCAATGGCGTTGGATATATTGGACGAGTGGTCTGACTATACAGCGGTACAGCACTATGCCGGAAGCGAAGCGCTAACAAAAATCCCATGTGTTGATCACTCAGATTGAATGGAAGATATCCGTAAAACTCATTGCTATGGTCGGTCATGTTATGTGTTCAAAGAATTGAAAAGAACGGGAGAAGCAACACTCAGAAAGGAGATTAACAACATTCTACTTTAGTGAAGATCAGTGCGCATATCATTCATTGCTCTCTGTATAATTTCAAAATTCCTTCCCGCAATCAGTGGCTTAATGACCCTTCGCTTCAGTCTGTACAGCTCAACTGCAAGAGACTACAGCGTGAAGAGTTGTTGAAAACCAGGCTACGTTGAGCACCTTGTGGTTTTAGCTGGTGCGTGACAACGTCTCTTGTTTTGCATCTTATTCGTCACAGGCTTCTGGCACTTCTTCGTTCTTCCTCTTCGTCCGCCATCTTTTCATCGAATTTCCCTTCAATCAGAGCCTCGTTCTGGGCGCGGATGCCTTGACCACCGAGTCCTCGAAACATCAATCCATCTGAAAGTTGAACGATAAAAATTGCATTATCAATTACCATAATAGATAGTATAAACAGCTAAGGCTAGCAGGTCTACCAATGTGATGCGTCACAGTTTTGTAACGCTCGCTCGCTAACTTCTTCCAGGGCATGCGCAAGAAATTCGATGTGGGTTATTACCGTTTAAATGTGAGCTAATTGCATCTCAATTGTACGGTATTACAGAGTATAAGGATAAATGAAATATCTATTTAAAGATAGACCTATACGGTGAGTAATGTACAGTTTTCTATTCGAAGCAACTGAATCCACATGATAGCCGGTCAAAACTGTCTTACCAATAAAAAGTGCCCACATAACACAGGTGGTCACCCAAGACAGGTAAGCGGAATTGTTTGAGCATTCAAGTGCTGACTTGAAGATGTCCTCTTAGCACAGGTGGTCGTTTAAGACAGGTTGAATGTCTTGCTATCACACGCTGTCATAATGTCTTATTATTCGTGTGTTTGCTGTGTGTCTGCGTGAGATTCATGATGGCTCCACTCACCGTCCAGGTCCTCCTCTTTCAGTTTGAAACCTCCTAAAACAAGCAGAAGATACACGCGTGAGCAACTGATGGTTGAACGCAAACCCCCTGCCACGCTATTTGTCTTCTTGATCTGGTGATTTCTACCTCGTAAGGTTGATCGCATCTCTCCCGTAGAATCTACTGGCGTCTCTGAAAACAAAACGAGATGTGGGAATACAGTTACCTTAAGTCTCAGCGAATGCAAAACGTAATTAAGACGCAGCTGAGACGCAGAAAACATTGACAATGTCCCGAGACATTGTGAATACGTCATATTTTTGCCAGTGGTATCTGAACAGACCAGCAGTTGCGAATAAATCTGTAGACAAGTATAGAACTATAGATAAGTCTTATCACATAAAGTACTTGTTGTATGCAAGTCTCATAATATAAAGTCATCATTAAATATTAATTTTCATCGATTAATTGTAGATTACTTTCTCGCTTGTTCAATTGAAATAAAGATAGAAAAAAAGGAACTGAATCTGTCGGCCAAACCTGGGATTGGATTGGAGTTCTTCCACGCCATGCCCCAAGTCGACGGAACATGTGATCGACTGCTGTGTCCATCGATGTCGAGGGGAACGTAGTAACCCTTGGATTCTGATGGAAGAAATCATCACATGATCAGCTACAGAAGCCGCATAGAACTTGTAAATGAGCAGCAGAAAAGTACAACTTGGACTCTCACCTGCGAAGTTTAATTTCCTTGCTTGCGGCTGTCTTGTTCGTTTATATACTGAAATGAAATGGATTTACAGTCAAATGTACTTGGCTGATGATTGGAAATGTAGTTCTACTTGTCCTGGTTGTGTGTAGTGAGTAGGACATGGAACCATGGATGATGTGATCACAGTCATCTGAGCTCGACTTTAGAAGGAAGGAACATTACTTTGGTATACTGTCAGGGGTAAGGGATGTACTTGGAGCAAGACGAATGCCTTTCATTTTTTACCACAATGAGAACACCTGTGATGGTGTTCTCAGAGCAATAAACGCATAAACGTTATGATATCCCGCTGCAGGCATTTTAGAACATTTAACAAAGAAGTCAGTGCAGCACTGAGTCTTGAAAGCGACAAATCGAGATCGACGAGATCAAAATATCTTTCCATCTCTTGTGAATTCAAAATTAGCGATGTGATTAAATTCTGTGCGTTGACTTACACTGCGGCACTTTGCTCTTCTTCCCTGACTTCTTGTTCGATTGAACTAAATATAAAAAAATAAGACCGCTATTAGCTAGAACTCAGTTAGAAACATAATATGTGAGTCGCAGCTGACAGACGATCAAGCAACGATTGTTCTCGAAGTCATACATAATTGTCCTGAATACTGAAGAGGCATTTGCACGCCGAATGGCATCAGGAAATGAGCTGCAACAGAAATAGAAACCCAATCAACCAACATAGAGGGAGAGAGGACAAAAGAGCGAGAGAGCATGGACAACAAGCCTTATACTTCTGTTTGCAGTTTCTTCAAAATGCATCTTTCATTTATTTTCATAATTATAAAGAGATAATTAACTTCCAAAAGTAATTCCGGTAAAAATGTCTATTACAGTATAATTAATTTCCATGAAATTGAAAACTGTAAAGTTACTCTAGAAACATTTACAATGCTGCTACTAAACGTATCTCCATGAAATTGAATGACATTATAGCTGAACTAGACAAGCGCAGTCCAGATTCATCCTGGAATTCAGTTGGTTTCCAGACACATCGTTTACATTTTTGACAGCCACGAGCATTAACCGTCTGCGCATGCGAAGTAGAATACCTCAACTGCATCCCAGAAAGAATCTGAACTGCTGCGCTTGGCTATCTGAAAATGCCTTGTGGAAGGTGAAAATCCAATTGAGCATCTGAGCTAACTATAAATATATGTCAGATAATAATAAACTTACTTCTAATGATCCCTTTCTTGTCATTCTTCTTCTTTTCTGAAGAGATATAGAGAGAGTAAATTAGATAGATAGATAGATTTTTTACTTGATCATCAAAACAATGTAAATTAAATACAAATAAGATTTTGAAGTAAAAAGTACAATAATTAATAATTAGTAGGATACAGCTGCGTTCTACTGTATGAGTCCGGCGACAGTACTACAGTCATAGTGTAAGATTATTTCTCGCACTGATAAGGGTTTTCTCACCTGTTTTATCTTTGCTGGCTTCATCTTCTTCTTGTAATGATACGTCTGAAAAGGGCAACAAAACCTTCAGCATCGTGGCAAACGTCTTTCCTCGAAGTGCTGCAGATACTGACATTCATGTCAACTTACCACGATGCTTCCGTTTCGCATCGTAATTTTCAGGAATCGGAACGTCTGCAGAGAAGAAGGATGAAAGTTTTGAAACGTTTGTCTAAACCTGTGGCGAATCTAATAACAGGCAGAACTATTTGATATTTGTATTAGTTATATCCTTTATCTACTTCTTTACAAGATTCCGTGGTGTAGCGGTTATCACGTGTGCCTAACACGCACAAGGTCCCCGGTTCGATCCCGGGCGGAATCATTTCTTGCGTTCTTTTTAGTTGCAATACTGGTGTAGCGTAAGTATATCAAATGTCTTCTTTATTCAATTACTGGAGGACTAAGAAGTAATTTAAAAAGTTACTTGTAAATAACGATATCACATACCATACCAGAGCCCCCAATATATTTATTTTGCCAAAAGTTAATGCAGACCGTAGTACTCGCAGCTTCGCTTCTACGGCTCCGAAAGTTTTGAATCAATTTGCCGAACTGAATAATTTATCTTATAAATCATACAAGAAATCATACCAACCATTTCTGTCTCTATATTCTCCTTGCATCCAAATTGGTTTGCCTTCTTGATCCGTCTCCAGCTCCATCACTGCAAAGAAGAAACAACTCATGATTAAGTGTTTCTACCAATGCCATCTGAAAGATTCGTTTCTGAATCAGCAATTCAATATCGGAAGTTCGGAACCATCCAAGACATTCTGTGACCACAAATTTTTATCAGGCACCTACAACAGTGTGACTGTATTCCAACACGACAGTCACGACTTAGGGAATACTATATTGCAATGTATTGTGTTGTGTCGTTTTGTGATATTATTGCGGCTAGTAGTGTGTGTGGTAGCCACCATTCAGACGTCACAGGTTCGACTCCCTGCCAATTAGCCAACACATCTGTTCACTATGGCTTCGATGGTTTTAATTGTAAAGGACACTAGAAGGGAGACAAGCCATTGGCTATGCTCTCATTAAGCAAAGCGACATTTACATTTTCATTTTTTGGAACAACAGGACTTGATAAACAAATGAATGCCAACTTTTTGCCCAAAGGCAAGGAATAAACGTCGCTTCCATCTGAAACAACATTTCCAAATTGCTTTTCATATGTGCCTAGCCGTAGATTTGAACTCTGGGCGTCCAGATTGTAATAACAGTAAGTCACATTAAAGTATGCACGGAGCAATGACCGGGCAATAATTCCCCATATAAACTACGGGGACCGTGTACAAGGCTACACCATGTAGCACGGTAGCAGTTTGCACTATTCAGGAACTTTTGTACATATTGCTTCTGGTTTCACTTGAAATTTTGGGATATATATATGTGCAATCTAACATCGGAATTATGTTCTCTATTTAATTTCCCAGAAAGTACCCAGCCCAGGCAATATGAACATTATGAATGTGCTCAAGGAATGTCGCCTGCCTCAGCTCTGTTTGCCTTTTGAAAAATGAAAATTCTCGACGAAACATCTTTTTTCGTGAACCAGTAGATCCTCGCATAAATAAGAAAATTGCCAATATCCTAGGTGAATGTTTACTTTCATATCCTATTCGAATGTCAAGCAGTATATCAGCTTCCAATTGACATTTCTGTGAGCAAACTAGCAGTATAGAAGGTAGCGTTTGTAATAGGAGATCCTTCAATAGAAACAGTGTTTTTTCAACATAGCATGATTAGATAGACTTACCGGCGGATGAGAACTTCATCGTAAATAGAACAACTAATATGGAGGACCACCAGCTCAAGGCAGACGTCATGTTGGAATTGTACTAAATCTAGAACGAAAGGAATAGACTTTACCAGATATCCTCTTGCATTGCGTTGCTAGCACAACTCTATTCTTAAATCCATCATCCAGTAATGTAGTATCAAATTCGCTTTCTTGAAGATGAAAATGGTGGAGCGTAGTTTAAATTTCCGTTTCACCATTGCAAGGACATATCTTCGCATCCAAATCTGTTTCACAGCATCTGTCGTTAAAACTTAATACTAACGTGAATGTATATTCTTCTTGTTGATGCTCTCTCTACGATGTGAAGATAAATAGATTAATCTACCATTTCCCAATCATTGAAAGCGAGCCATGCTAGAATTGCTGTAGGTCCATTTTGGTTTTGATGGATTCAGTGCTTCTTTGCTGGTGACTCTATTGTGGCTGAAGTGAGCTGACCTTTGACCGGTGGGACCGTCGTGGCGTTTTGTAGGAAATCACGGCGCTGAAAAACCCTTTTAAGCAGGCCATACTCGCTTCTTTAACCCTTGGGTCTTCCGCATGGAGGAATTATTCAAGAGCCCCATTATTCAAGAACACAATTTAATCCAACGAGTTTTTCGGAAAAAATGATGTTGTACAAAAAACAAGACCAGAAGGATTCAGCCAAAATTCGTTGCGCTATTCTTTCTAAAAAAAACTCTGCGAATATCTGCGTTTTCAATTATTTTAAATCTGTCTTAATTTGATGACAACGAGATAACGCCGGATAATATTGCATGCCTTGAAGGCATAACTATATATTTGCTCTTATACCAGTTTGTCACAATATGCAAACCAATTTTGTAAAATTTATTAGGCCGCACGTATAGTGTAAATTCTTTACCTGTGCTTGCCTGTCATACATTGTTATTTTATTGCAATATTTGACAAATATACCATATCATATCATATATATAAATTCAACGCATACATCATGCAATATAGAACTTAAGCCCAACTTAAGACTTGACTTGTGCTCTCTTGGACGCTGTCTTGAATGAACAAATATGGATGGTTCAGTCACTGTGTTTAAGAAGACAATTCCAATCAGTTATTGCAAGAGGGAAAAAGTGTTCCATGCATCAATTTTTGAACATGGACTTTGATAACGAAGACGTGTTGACAAGGCTAAAACGACAGCTTGACCATTGACAAGTCCATTAATGATACAGTGAACGATATTTCATCTGATCAGTTGTAGGCAATACTGCAGCAACATTTTAGTAGTTTTTGCTTCTATAGATTATGGGGTTGCTGTCAGCATGTTCATTTAAAATGAAATATATAATTAGCAACAATAGTGCTGCCAATGATCCTTGTTAAGTAGACAATATCGGTTAGGTCAACCGTTTTGGTAGACCAATTCTCAGCACCCTTTTTTCTGTTGGTCTGGCTATGTATTCATCGCCATGCAGGCAGTTGTGCAGCGATTCAGAAATCATAGTCATCCAGTGACCCAGCAATTCATTCTTTCTTCAGTATCTTGATTCCGTTTTGAAAAAACGTGTACGATATCTTGGAGGCCGAGTGATTTCCATAGGAACATTAGACGTGATCTTTAAGTGCCCGCAGTATATTGGAAAACCATTTGACGATACTCACAGAAGTCGATATGTTCCCTTAACGGTCGCTGGGAATCGATGATCAAATGAGCAAACATGAATAATATTCGTTGTTGTTTTTGGTCGGACAACACTCGTCTTTCGACTCGGTGAGCTGTCGGGTTGTCGGATCGTGACGTTGACAGCAAGCATGGTTGTTAGCGTTAAATGAGAGACCTATGGTCTTCATTTGGGGAAAGAGCAGAACTGTATGTGATCGTTGCTATTTAGGGCGTCATAAGGTCAGACTTCCAAAGATAAGGCAACAAGGGGTCCACCCTCGTGAGCGGGTCGAAAGGCAAAAAGATGACTGGTGAATAATTCATGACTGAATTGTACCGGCGGCCTGGGAACAAAGAAGCCAAGTTAAGCCCCGACAATCACGATTGCGACAGGAAAACGAAAAAAATCACGGCTATTATATGCCCATTATCATGGAATAATCAAATACTATCACTGCAGGAGGGCGCAGATTTAAAGTTTTCTGAGGAATAAGGAAAAGTAGAATCATTCGAAAGGCAGCGGGATAGGGTATGACTGTCGAAGGCTTTCGTTGATGGAGAGAAATCGATGGAAACTTGTATTGGCAATTGTCGACTAGCCATAGCCGTCGTGGTTTTAGCGTTGCTGGCGAAATATGGTAAGAAATACATACACGATTGTAAAAGCTTTCTCTTTGTCAAGGATAAGATGTCCGCTTTACAAAATGATTAATTAGCCTTAGATTTTTAGCTGATAATAGAGTTGATTCCATTACTGGACACGCATTATCTTAATGTAAACAAAAGCGTTTTCAACGGATTTAAGCTAATGATGTGGATGCTAGGAGTTTTATTTTAATGAAGGAATTCATGGTCAAAATTAGAACCATGGAAGTTGTACAAGTGACTTTGAATCACATGTTATGATATCCCAATTAAGGGCTAATGACATAATTGATGGGTCCCATAATTGGTAGATTTAGTTGAAAAAATTGATGGTTTATTTATTGATTCAATTTGTTTTCTTTCTATAAATCTTCTACTCTAAATAACATTAATTTATTATCCTATTTAGTTCAAAAGTCATAGCCTGTTGTCATAGACAGTAATATTATGGCCTATTTCCCATGTTATATTCAGACCACAACGTAACCTTCAACTAAAATGAAGATGTTTGAATAACAAAAAGGAGTAGAAGAAATCAATGTATTTTTATTATTTGACGTAAAATTCATAAATGATGAATCGATTATTCATGAAATTTAATTATACGGTGATTAAATTATTGCTTATTCTTGGAGTTTTTCGTATGTCGTGGCAATAATTAGTTGGGAGACAGTATTTCGTAGTATTGGCAGTTTTTGGTATTAGCATTCGACTGTTTTGAAAAGTTGAGTTTCCTAATTGTGATAGTTCGTTTGGTAACGTAATTACAAGATGGCAACTTGAAATCAAACCATAGAAAAATATCCTAGCGTACTGTATATACTGTATAATGCTAGAAACTAAACTAAGATTACGTGTATTGTTTATCATTGATAATTGAGTTAACAAAATTAAACGGTGCTTGGCAACATCATGGCAACAATTCAAGGTCTTTAAACTGTAACCTCGTTAGTATGTCACAGTGGCTGAAGCTTGGTCAATGTGAACTTGATGTCGTCATTTTATAGCCACGTGATCATAAGGAATATTTGCCGTGTCATATTGTAATCATTTTCTTTGCTGTCTGTACTTCGTTGTGTCACTAACTCCATCTGTCCTCTCATATACCCTGTGTTTCACGACATGAGCTCTTCCACCAGCGACCATGTGTCCTCCTTGGAACTCTGCCATCTCTCCATGAAAGTCGTGGGACATATGTCTATCAAATTATATGTTATGGAATGCAAATGCCTCCATTTTTGTCCTTTTACAAATATGTTAGTCATGAAAAGAGGCTATATTCTGCATGATTCATCAATAAAGAAATGATCATGCGATAGTCTAAAGTGTTATTGCTTTGAAAGAGATGTTCTAAAGATGTGACTTTTTGCTTACAGGTACAGCGAAAGCTACTCAACGAGATGCGTTTTCAGATCTTGACAAATCTTCCAGAGGAGATACGGTTGAGGCGAACGACTCAGCATTTGCGTCCAGCAGTTTGAGGTCACGAGTCAGTCGGAAACACGTTGACCATAATGCTGATGCAGTAAATCATTCCTTTCTTCCTACGAAAAACAAAACCAGGTTCCATCGATGGCGAAAAGAACTCGAAGAGTCGAAAAATGTTGTCTCTAGATGGCACACCGTGAAATCGAGTCAATCCTCTCAAGATATCGATAACGAGGTCACGCTAGTCGATGACGTCACAGCAACAAATGACTCAAGTAACGATACATTGGGCCCTCCTTTGGACAGCACCGCGGCGATTTCAAAACACGAGAATAGTAACTTAGTGGATATACTCAACGAAATCGTATCCGATCCATCTTCAGGAGATGGGGACGAGCAGCAAAATAGCACAAGGAATGCTGAACGACATGTGAGCCAAGGATCAGCACCCGTTACCAAGGAAACGACAGGCGACACTGCCGAAGACGATTCTAAAGACAATGGAACAGTTGACATGTCTAATGAGAACAATCAAACAGCAGGGGCATCGTTTGATGAACGAAACATGGAAGTCGTTTCTACGAACACTAGCAGCAGCAGCGAACTGCCACACGACGAGTCAATGTTGAGTGACAGAAACGAAAACGAGGTTTTCCCTAACAACCAATCACTGGCAGCAACCGAGGTTGAAGGGAACTGGAATAGATCAAGCGCAAAGATGGCCAAGAAGATTGGTATGGTGCCCCTTTACGATAGCGAGGAGGGCACATGGTACGCTGAGTCGTATAACAAAGAACTCGGCGACGAACAGCAGAATAAAACTAGCGAACAGTCGTCTGGACACGACCAGAAAGTATCAATTGAAACGAACGATTATTCATCGTCCAATAACGGTGGTGATCTCACGCAACCTAATGCTGATTCACATCGGCCCAAGTCGAGGCGGAAAAGAATTGGTCTGATGACGGCCAGACGAAGAAAGTTCATCAGCGAAGTTGAAGAGGACATTGCTCATGCTGAATCGAATCACTATGGCAACGGTGAGGAGTCGGGATCTGGGAATGAGGATGTGACAGGAAAAGATCTCTTGGCAGGGGATGTGGCGAACCCAAACTTCTATAAATCAGACACGAAAGACGATGGTGAAGAGAAGAGCGTGTTATTCTCTGAGGCCGGCAAAAAGAGCCACTTCACTGTGCATGGCAAGAGCATCTATCCGAAGCAAATGGTCCTTGACAGTGTCAGACCGAGGTCGTCCACGCGCAAGGGCAAGCGAGACCTTGAGCGAAATCTCTACTGGAATCGTGAAGAAAAGCCAGTTCGTTTGGAGGACAGAGATTTCCTTCCGCCAGAAGGAGAGTATGATCCAATGGACTACGAGCCAGATGGTGAATATTACCCGATTGCAGAGGATGGGTACTTCCGCGGGAACACCGCTAGTGACGACAGTGTCAGTGACGAGGACCAGTCTCAAGATGCCATGCTCCATCGACTGGCAACAGATGACGACATCGCGGCGTCGAAACCAACGCGTGCTATCGCTTACCACAAGAACCGATCTAGTCGTAAACACCATTCCAGTAATGTTCACAAGAGGAAGCACTCGGCGAAAGCAGCAAAAGCAACCCAGAACATCGGAGATTTGCTTCACAAGGCAGCAAAAGATGACTGGGGATTGTTGGAGATGAGCAGCCATCACAAACGCAAGCAGCATCCAGTCAACGTAGGTGATCTTCTGCACAAACTGATGGAAGACGGGCGTCGACAGCAAATCACGACGACGCCCTCGAGCGATGACGAGGATAGCAGCGATACCAAGGCAACTACGCCTTCGAGCCTTAGTCACAATCGTCATAGATCGACAACCGAAAGAGGGATATCCAAGACTACCATCCCGTCGAAGCATCGCAAAGCGTCACCTAGCAACAAACACAGGACAAAAGCAACTACTAAATCAACCATGGTGCAAACAGATTGGACTACCACTCTGCATCCGGGGGGTCCAGGCATTACAACGGCAGAGACTATTGAGCTAAATCCTCAAAGTCTCCCTACCAGAAATGCCGGCAATCAGCAGGCAAATCCGTCTTTGCCCTCTGGCGAACAGCAAAGACAGCCGGTACAGCCAAGCGAACAAAATAACCAGCAGCGGTATCCGCTCCCTGTAGCACGACCGATGCCCAAGCCACGACCAAAGCAGAAGGCACGTCCATTCCCACTTGTTTGGAACTCATGGTCACCACCGTATACCATGCATCACGATGGAGCATGGAAGACAACAGAGCGTGTAAGAACATCTACAACTCCCAAGCAGAAGCCGTCAGGGAAGAACAACAGACATCGAGGACGGAAGCCGACCAAGATCCATGGCAGCGAAACGACATTTTTCGTACCAAACAAACATACCAATGCAACTACAACAGTGCTGAGTGGCAGGAGACCAACGAGTCATTCTACTAAAGGCAAAACGAAGCCAAAAGGAAAGGATTGGAAGCTCAAAGTGGGCGCATTGTCATCCGGAAATCGAGGGAGCAAGCGACCGACGTCATCTCATGTCAAAAATAAAACACCGACCAAAGGCAAAGAAGAAAGTGCTCATGGTCCAACGAAACAGCATGAAAAAGAGAGGCGACCCAAAACCACAGTCTCTCACAAGAAGACCAACAGCACAGCATCAATGTCATCTACGAAATGGTCTACAACTAAAAATCATAATGGCAAAGAGACGACATTACAGCAAAAGACAAGACCAACAACAAAGTACCGCCACGTAACGCAGAAGATGCCTCAGACAAAACCCAACATCACAGCTGGGATAAAGGTGGCATCGACTTGGGCAACAACGCAGCGAATGACGAACGGGACCACGGTAACGGCACGCGAAGAAACAACTGCCAACAGGCAGACTACAGTTTCTAGCACCATCGCCACTCCACAATCTACCGCGAGCATAACCGAAGGGACGACCATGGGAACGACGCCTACAACCACACGAGCACCGAACGTAGCAGCTGTCGACAGAGTGGATACAACGACTCCGCACATGACAACTTCTCCTACGACGCAAGCCAACACGCCCGCTCTTATGCAGGGGGGCAACATGCCAACCACTGCTCCTCATACAACAGCAAAGAACCGAAAACCACCCCTGCACTTTACACCCCGATATTCTCCGACACACCCCAAATTGAAGATGATATTTTTCAAATGCCTGCCAATTTACTGGCCTTGTACAAACGGTAACTACCCTCAAAGTCCAATGCAACCACCTCAGCCTGCACCAGTTGTCCCACATCTTGTCCCAGAAATCAACCTTCCAAACCCCAATGAACAACCAATCAACTCAGCTGGAGCTATCATACCACCTGCAGTGGTACCTCTGCCTCCGGGAGTGAATACCGACGGACAACTGCAGGAGTCTTCAGCATTTGGCAGTCCAGTCCTACAACCGCAGACAGCACCCCATCCTCCATTGGCCAACAGTAAGACCGAACCAAACAAAGGACAAGCCATTTCCAACCACAAAAAAATTCCGTGGAAGAGACCACCGATCGCAGACAATTTCCATCTGTTGAGTCAGCCCATCAACATGATGCGACCCACCGAGAACCCGCATCAGAAATATCCGACGTTTCCCCGCACCTTTACAAGACCAATTCCATTCCAGGCCATTGTGACCACACCCACATTATCAATGTCAACCCACAGGCAGCACAGAATGAGCACACTCTACCCGCCATTCACACCCCTCAAAATACCTGTCTTCAACCCGGTGCAGCCCTTAGCCACGCCCATCTTACCTGCGTCTTACCAGACATCGCACCAGGCAAATGCGGGCAAGCCACAGCAAGCAAAGCCAATCCATCACAACATTAAAGTGTACACTTTGAGGAATCCACCTGGAGTAATTGAATCAGCTAGAGCACCTCCACAGCACATAACATCACCATTACAGGAAAAGATAAACGAAAAAAATCCACTGCACACCCCACCTGCCGCAAATCAAAATGGCACGCCCAGTCGTTTCCAGGAACAGCGACTCCCCCCAAAGACACCTGTTGTCAGTCAAACTCAAGCGAATGCACTAGGAAGCAGTCATGTCTCAACTGTTTTCACACAACATAAAATGGTCAGTACCAGCGCAGTCTACGAAGGAAAGAAGTATCCCCTTCCTCAAAAACCGTACAGCAGTCACGCCAATGGCGGGCATACGGTAACTCACACGCAGCCATTGCAGACAGCCAAGATTGAGCAAAATGCTGCGAGCAACACACCGCCACATCAAACTAAAGCAGGTAACATTACCTCGGGAAACTTCTATTCCAATCATGTTGTCAACAGCCTTCCCCTCACGTCACAATTGCCAGCCAACTGGATGCAACAGCAAGGTCAGTCTGCCGGCCAACAGGGCGGCTCATTCGTGAGTGCTACACCAAGGCCGAACGTCCAGACAACACAAGCAGCAACAACAGTCTCTACCTCGACTACACCAGGAGGAGAATCAACGACGTCGAGCAAGAATGAAGATAAAACAGGGAAAAGTCACTCGTCAAGCACTACATCTCGAGTTGTTGACGTTATATCTCTGCCTCAGTATCCAGCCACTGTCCCTCGTCTGCCCGCTGGCGTGCAAAGCGTTCAGGAAAATGCTCAGAGCTCTGGACCATACTTTCCCACCGTAACGTCCAACGCCAACTCTCAGCAGTTAAACACATGGCCTGCAAAAGCACAGGCCGCTTCCTCTTCAAGTGGAAACGAAGGGATCAATGTGGAGAGTACCACTGCCCCTCAAACATACGGAAAAGACAACAGCTTATCGACACCGAAGTCAACAACAATCCCCAGTACAAGACCAACAGTTGTCGCGTTTACAACAAAAAA
The DNA here is from genome assembly GCA_900245855.1 of Calvadosia cruxmelitensis. NCBI lineage: Eukaryota > Metazoa > Cnidaria > Staurozoa > Stauromedusae > Kishinouyeidae > Calvadosia > Calvadosia cruxmelitensis. The sequence continues at coordinate 33,155 of OFHS01000544.1, forward strand.
CGAGAACTCTACTCCAGAACACGAAGCGAGACCAACACAGATCCCTGATTCTCCCACTCTATTGCAGACATATCAACAACATCACCAGGGTCCAGTATGGCAAAGTACTCCTTCTCCTGCACAACCTTCTCATGCAGTGAAACAACAGGCAACGCAGCAACAAGGTAAAAACAACGAACAGTCTCCAGGTGGATCTGCTGATGGCGAAGAAGAAAACGAACAAGCAACTGAGGAACCCACGACAATAGCAGCAGAGACAACCGCCCAAACAACAACGAAAGCTGCAATGACAACAGAGCAAGCTAACTCAAACCCAAATAACGCAGTGAAGCCAACACAGGCCCCTAATTTCCCCTCTCTACCTCAAACTTATCAGCAACAGCATAATGTTCCAGTCTGGCAGAGTACGCCTGCAGCCGTTCAACCTTCTAATCCAGTGACACAGCAGACAACAACAAAGCAACAAGGTAAAAGCAAGGAACATTCTCCAGGTGGATCTGCTGATGGCGAAGAAGAAAATGAACAATCAACTGAGGAACCCACGACAATAGCAGCAGAGACAACCGTCAAAACAACAATGAAAGCTGCAACAACAACAGAACAAGCTAACTCCAACCCAAATAACGCAGTGGAGCCAACACAGGCCCCCAATTTCCCCTCTCTACCTCAAACTCATCAGCAACAGCATAATGTTCCAGTCTGGCAGAGTACGCCTGCAGCCATTCAACCTTCTAATCCAGTGACACAGCAGACAACAAAGCAACAAGGTAAAAGCAACGAACAGTCTCCAGGTGAATCTGCCGATGGTGAAGAAGAAAATGAGGAACCCACAACTATAGCAGCTGAGACAACCGCTCAACCAACAACGAAAGCTGCAACAACAACAGAACAAGCTAACTCCAACCCAAATAATGCAATGAAGCCAACACAGGCCCCCAATTTCCCCTCTCTACCTCAAACTCATCAGCAACAGCATAATGTGCAGTCAGCAGAGACAACCGTTCAACCAACAACAAAATATGCGACGGCAACAGAACAAGCTATGCCAAACCCAAATAATGCAGTGAAGCCAACACAGGCCCCAAATTTCCCCTCTCTACCTCAAACTAATCAGCAACAGCACGATGTGCAGTCAGTGGAGACAACCGTCCAACCAACAACGAAAGCTGCAACGGCAACAGAACAAGCTATGCCAAACCCGAATAATGCAGTGAAGTCAACACAGGCCCCAAATTTCCCCTCTCTATCTCAAACTAATCAGCAACAGTACGATGTGCAGTCAGTGGAGACAACGGTGCAGCCTGCAACCAAAGCAGCAACAACAACGGAACAATCATTGCAAAAAACATATCCTAAGCAAGAAGGTGTTTCGATGTGGCAAAGTGCTTCTTCTGCTGCCCAACCTTCAAATGAAGTGAAGCAGAAAGCGACAGAGCTTCACGAAGGATCTGCTGAGGATGTAAAGGATACTGAGGTAGTGAAGGAGCAAACTACTGATAGCCAAGGTATCATTGGTCCTTCAATTTCCCACACACTGTTGAAAACATCACCCGCCGATGAACAGTCTGCAAATGTCAATCCACCATTGCATCCGTTGTATGTTCTCAAAACAAACGAGCCTAATTTAGCAGAAGTATCTACAAGATCAAATGATGTCCATCCAGATAGTCTGAAATCCAACCAGCCTTGGAAATCCCAGGTTAAAGATTTTACCGTGGATAAATCAGCCTCCACCACAGGCAGTGTCGGGAAAATGGTAACAGGGACGACTGAGACAATTACTGCAACTGCTGCGCCAAAACAGACAGCTACTGAATCCTCTACTATGGCACCCAGTGCAATGTTCACACAGCAGACATACAGAGAATGGTATGAGGCTTACTACAAGAAAATTTATAGGAAATATTATGCTGTCGACATCAATTTTCAAACTGGCCAAGAGATTCGTCTTGGAATTGATGACTTTACAACAACTAGTAGACCAACAACCGTGCAAAGTTATGAACCCCAGGCGCCTGAAACCAACGATGCCGAGCAGAAAGACACTGGGCAAACTGTCGATGGTGAAGGACATCCTCAAATGATGTTAGAGATACCAGATAAACCACAGGAGGTTGTCAATACTCAAGAATTGTACGTACCCACCAATCCTCCTCCACAACCACTAGTTCCTCCTACTGAGGAAGCACCGTTTGCTGGTGAGGAAGAGGAAGAGGAACAGGTAAAGGAAGGCAACAAGAGTCCAACACCAGACTGGAATCCGTTAGAATACTACCCACTAGCATTACCACCAGCATTCAAAAACCCTGATGAGAGGCTCCAATATTTAGCTGAAGGAAAGCAGTTATCTAATGAAGGGGGTCAGATTATTATACCCACTGAAGCTGGTGCTGATGTGGACAAAGCTATTGCTAGCAACCGGTTTCAAAGTACACTAGAACAACCCAGTGAGAAGCTGACAAACTGGAAGAATGTTGCTAAGCCAACTTCAGCTCAGCATAAATATTCCGGAAAAGTGGAAAATCTGTCTAACCAAGGGACACTAGATTATGCTCCAACAAAAAAGCAAGAGACGCAGCGTGCAAGCACTCAACGGCACACAAAGCATGATGGAACAAGAGCTCCATATACTACATCACAGGGTACAGTCACATCTGCTGCAATCCAAGGAGAACAATCTACCAAAGCAGATGCTGTAATAACCAGCACTGCTTTGCCTTTGACTGAAAGACAAGCTCTGCCCTCAACAAATAACTTTGAAGGTTTTTACCATTCAACAAGTAGAAGTGGAGAACAAACAGTAACTACTTCACAGGGTACCAGTACATCGACTTCTGCTTCCACAGAAGAGACAACAACACAGCGAGCTGTAATAACAACCACTCCATCGCACTTAACTAGAGGACAACCAGCAGATACTACAGCAAGTTATGAAGGTTATTATCAGCCTACTGGGCAGAATGAAGCACAAATGCAAGCAACAACATCGCAGGATATCAGTACATCAACTGAAGCCGCAACAGAAAAAACGACAACGCAACGTGCTGTAATAACAACCACTCCATCACATTTGACTGAAGAACAACCAGGAGGTACTACAGCAAGTTATGAAGAATATTATCAGTCTACTGGGCAGAATGAAGCACAAACGCAAAGAGCAACACCGCAGGATATCAGTACATCCACTGTAGCCGCAACAGAAGAAATGACAACACAAGATGCTGCTATTACAACCACCGCATGGCCTTTGACTGGGGGACAAGCAGCAGGTTCTACAGCAAGTTATGAAGGATATTATCAGTCTACTGGGCAGAATGAAGCACAAACGCAAGCAACAACATCGCAGGCTATCAGTACATCAACTGCAGCTGCCACAGAAGAAACGACAACACAAGGTGCTGCTGTTGCAACTACTGCATCGCCCTTGCCTAAAGGACAACCAGGAGGTACTACAGCAAGCTCTGAAGGATATTATCAGTCTACTGTGCAAAATGAACCACAAACACAAGCAACAACATCGCAGGGTATCAGTACATCAACTGCAGCCGCAACAGAAGAAACGACAACACAAAGTGCTGCTGTTACAACCACCCCATTGCCTTTGACTAGAGGACTACCAGGAGGTACTACAGCAAGCTATGAAGAATCTTATCAGTCTGAAGTACAAACTCTTGCAGCAACATCGCAGGATATGAATACATCAACTGCAGCTGCCACAGAAGAAACGACCACGCAAGGTGCTGCTGTTACAACTACTGCATCGCCCTTGCCTAAAGGACAACCAGGAGGTACTACAGCAAGCTATGAAGGATATTATCAGTCTACTGTGCAAAATGAACCACAAACACAGGCAACAACATCGCAGGATATCAGTACATCAACTGTAGCTGCAACAGAAAAAACAACAACACAAGGTGCTGCTGTTACAACCACCCCATTGCCTTTGACTAGAGGACAACCAGGAGGTACTACAGCAAGCTATGAAGAATATTATCAGTCTGAAGTACAAACACACGCAGCAACATCGCAGGATATCAATACATCAACTGCAGCTGCCACAGAAGAAACAACAACGCATGGTGCTGCTGTTACAACTACTGCATCACCCTTGCCTAAAGGACAACCAGAAGGTACTACAGCAAGCTATGAAGGATATTATCAGTCTACTGTGCAAAATGAACCACAAACACAGGCAACAACATCGCAGGATATCAGTACATCAACTGTAGCTGCAACAGAAAAAACGACAACACAAGGTGCTGCTGTTACAACCACCCCATTGCCTTTGACTAGAGGACTACCAGGAGGTACTACAGCAAGCTATGAAGAATCTTATCAGTCTGAAGTACAAACTCATGCAGCAACATCGCAGGATATCAATACATCAACTGCAGCTGCCACAGAAGAAACAACAACGCAGGGTGCTGCTGTTACAACTACTGCATCGCCCTTGCCTAAAGGACAACCAGAAGGTACTACAGCAAGCTATGAAGGATATTATCAGTCTACTGTGCAAAATGAACCACAAACACAGGCAACAACATCGCAGGACATCAGTACATCAACTGAAGCTGCCACAGAAGAAACGACATCACAAGGTGCTGCTGCTACAACTACTGTGTCGCCCTTGCCTAAAGGACAACCAGGAGGTACTACAGCAAGCTATGAAGGATATTATCAGTCTGAAGTACAAACACAGGCAACAACATCGCAGGATATTAATACATCAACTGCAGCTGCCACAGAAGAAACGACAACACAAGGTGCTGCTGTTACAACCACTCAATCGCCTTTGGCTGGAGGACAACCTGGAGGTAGTACAGCAAGCTATGAAGGATATTATCAGTCTACTGTGCAAAATGAACCACAAACACAAGCAACAACATCACAGGATATCAGTACATCAACTGCAGCCGCAACAGAAGAAATGACAACACAAGGTGCTGCTATTACAACCACTCCATCACCTTTGACTGGAGGACAACCTGGAGGTAGTACAGCAAGCTATGAAGAATATTATCAGTCTACTGGGCAGAATGAAGCGCAAACACAAGCAGCAACAGGGCAGGATATCAGTACATCAACTGCATCTGCCACAGAAGAAACGACAGCACAAGGTGCTGCTGTTACAACCACTCCATCACCTTTGACTGGAGGACAACCTGGAGGTAGTACATCAAGCTATGAAGAATATTATCAGTCTACTGGGCAGAATGAAGCTCAAATGCAAGCAACAACGTTGCAGGATATCAGTACATCAACGGCAGCTGCCACAGAAGAAACGACAACACAAGGTGCTGCTGTTACAACCACTCCATCGCCTTTGACTGGAGGACAACCAGCGAGTACTACAGCAAGCTATGAAGAATATTATCAGTCTACTGGACAGCATGAAGCGCAAATGCAAGCAACAACATCTCAGCATGTAAACATGCCTACTATTGCTAAGGCAGGTGAAACTACCACAGAAGAAGTTGAGACAGTGACTGCTCCACCATTGGTGTTTGGAGGGAAAGCTCTTGCTACCACAGCTAGCCAGGAGGATTTCTATCAGACCGATGTTCCAAATGGTAAACCAAGTAGTCCCTCTGTGACAAGTAACCAGCAAACACATGGTGTTGTGGCAACAGACAAAGCAAACAGTGACAGTACCGTCATTGGTACAGGAGTAGCGAGCATCCAACCATGTGTTTCATCGGGAACTGTGAACGCTGATGGCACCGAATGCATTTCTCCAATACCTCTGAAGCAAAAAACAAACCATCCAACCTCAGCTGTGAAAGTTTCTGCATCACGGCCCTCTCCATCTACAACAAATAAAGTATCACAGGTAGCGTCAACAACCGGAGGTTCTCCTTCTGATTCAGGTCAGAGCTCTAAGCCATATCCAGTGGCAAATTCCCCACATGTTATACCATTCACTGACGGCAGAAAGGGTACTGCCAATTCAGTTGTGTACCCTACCCAACAACAAATGCAACACCCAAGCATCACGGTATCTCATAATGGGCAAGATCTCTGGAGCCAGGAAATTTATCATTTGCAAAAAGCTGCAATGGGTGTCAAATTAAAGAACCCATGTGGCTTGTTGCAAGGATGTGATACCAATGCTGACCTTCATGCAGCACAAAATACCAACCCAACAGACAATCAACAAATTGCTATGGGAGACATAGTCAATTTGCCAGCAACAAACAATGAAAACATCAATCTGCTAAGTAGACCTCACAACATCAAACTCGATGTAGACGTAAAAGTTCACAACCCAGTTGTTAATATTTTCGCTAGCTCAGAACATTTACTTCAGCAGCAAATATCACGGCAGCAGTGGAATACTTCTCACACAGAAATCACTCAATATCTACCAACTACTTCTGCACAATTGCCAGGAGTAAGCACTACTTCATCGCAGCCAGCAACACCATCAGCTAGTAATTCCCAACACCAACTTTCAAGTCAACCAACAAAGAGCCACAGCAAGGAAAGGGGTACAAATGTCAAAACAATGCAACCAGGTCAGCCACCACAAGATACAATTCATCAGCCAACTACATCTCAGTCTTCTGCTAAACAAACCAGCTCTAGAAGATCTACACTAAGCTTTCCACTTACTTCCCCAACCACAACCACCGATTCCTTTGAGATTGATTTATACAATCGACTGCGTAAGCAAAATGACCGAAAAGGTAGTAAGCATACAACACGTGTGAAACCAAATGAACCCTCCAAAGGCAACTTTCATCAGCCGACGTCATCTCAAACAGTTGCAAAGCAGGCCAGTACCGGACAATCTGGAACAGTAGAAGGAAGCACAGATGTCAAAACAATGCAGCCAGGACAACCACCACAAGAAACAGTTCATCACCCGACGTCATCTCAAACAGTTGCAAAACAGGCCAGCACCGGACAATCTGGAAAAGCAAAAGCAAGTACAGATGTAAAAACAATGCAACCAGGACAGCCACCACGAGAAACACTTCATCAGCCAACGTCATCTCAAACAACTGCAAAGCAGGCCAGTACTGGACAATCTGGAACAGCAGGCGCATCAGAATCTTCAACGACAACCAC
>OFHS01000545.1:3366-14239 GCA_900245855.1 Calvadosia cruxmelitensis
GGGTTATTGGCAAGTCCCCTTAGATGAAGCGAGTTACCATTTAACCACTTTCCTTACACCGTGGGGTCGATTTCAATATCGTCGTGCTGTAATGGGACTCGTTAGCACAGGTGACGAATATTGTCGTCGCGATGATGAAGCATTGATGGATTTGGGTAACATTGAGAAAGTGGTAGACGATATTCTTGTTTACAATGACACCCTCGATGCACATGTCGCGCACGTGCGTAAAGTTCTCCTCCGTTGCCGGGAAAAGAGTATCACCCTTAATCCTGACAAATTTAAATTTGCTCAGACCAACGTCGATTATGTCGGTTATGTTGTTGGGCAAGATGGCATTACATCTGCAGATAAGAAAATCGATGCTATATCTAATTTTCCCTCTCCGACCAATATTACCGAATTACGTTCATTCTTGGGTCTGGTCAACCAACTTGGTCATTTCTCGCCGGATATTGCAAATTTATCCGGACCATTGAGAGGTCTATTGCGAGTCACCAATGATTATCTCTGGACATCTGTGCACCAGGAAGCCTTCGGTAAGGTTAAGCATGCTCTTGCTTCGCCTCCTGTCCTTGCACATTTTGATGTCAACCTTCCAACTGAGCTGCACACAGATGCATCGCGTCTCCATGGTCTCGGTTGGAGTCTTCTTCAGCAACACGAGGACAATTGCTGGCACCTTGTCGATTGCGGCTCGCGTTATTTGTCTGACGCAGAAACCCGCTATGCTACAATTGAACTCGAATTGTTAGCTGTGGCTTGGGCACTAAAAAAATGCCATATGTATTTACTCGGTCTACTTCATTTCCATGTTATGACCGATCACAAGCCCTTAATTCCTGTTATTAATCATTATACCCTGGATGCTGTTGAGAACATTCGTCTCCAACGTCTAAAGCAGCAACTGTCACCTTACACATTGACTGCTGTCTGGAAGAAAGGAAAAGATCATGCAATTCCTGATGCTTTATCTCGAGCACCTGTTGGTATTCCAACTAAAGATGATCAGATTGCAGAAGAGGCTTCTATTCAGATTCGCTCATTAAAAGTGATTCATGCTAATTCGATTGATTCTTCTACTGCCACGCCTTGATCATTTCCAGATCCCTTACTAAATAAATTGCAACAAGCTGCAACACTCGATGAAGAGTATCAAAACCTCATCCACGCCGTTGTCCATGGATTTCCTGCAAAGAAAAGCCAATTGCCAGTTCTCATTCAGCATTATTGGAAGCTGAAGGACGAATTCAGTGTTTCTGATGGTCTTGTCTTGCGTCGTACACAAATTGTGATACCAAAATCCATGCGTCACGACGTGTTGAGTCGTCTTCACGATTCACACCAAGGTGTCGATCGCACCAAACGCCGTGCTCGCGAGGCCGTTTATTGGCCGGGTCTTTCCTCTGACATTAAGAACACTATTGCTTCTTGTGCTCTGTGTCAAGAATATTTGCCAAGTCTTCAAAAAGAGACGATGGAGTCTGACCCACTCCCCGACCGCCCTTGTCAAGATGTGTCCGCTGATTTATTTCATCACGGTGGAAATCATTACTTGGTTTATGTCGATCGATTATCTGGTTGGCCCTTTGTATGTCGTTACGGTAACTCTGATCCTACTTCAGCTGCCGTTATCAAAGACCTCCGAAAAATCTTCTCAGACTCGGGTGTTCCCCTACGTTTTCGATCGGACAATGGTCCTCAATTTGACTCACGTGAATTTCAGGCTTTTCTTACTTCGTGGAATGTTTCGTATGACCCGTCGTCTCCTCATTATGCCCAGAGCAATGGTCATGCAGAGGCCGGTGTCAAAGCCATGAAGAATTTGATTCGCAAATCATTTATTGGGAATTCATTCTCTGAAGATCATTATTTTGCTAGTCTACTTGAATGGCGCAACACCCCGAAGTCAGAGGGACTTTCCCCAGCACAGATTTTATTCGGCTATAATTTGCGTTCATTGGTTCCAGCCCACAGTCGTTCATTCGCTCCGAAATGGCAAGCGCTCGCCTCGCTATTTGATGCTCGCGCAGGCGCTTCTGCTGATGCTACGCGCCGGTACAATGCTTCTGCTAAAGATTTGCCGCCCCTTCCTGTTGGCTCGACGGTCCGAATTCAAGATCACGTGACACATACGTGGAATCGTCTTGGCCTCGTTGTGGATTGTTTGCCGCATCGAAAATATCGTGTTAAGATGCCAAATGGTCGTCTCTGGGTACGCAATCGTCGCTTTCTTCGTCTTGCGACTGAGCCCGCTTCTCTACCTGATTCTGCACCTGTGCCAGTTGACAATTCGCCTGCTGTTATTACACGGAAATATCCCCGTCGCACACGCAAGGCTACACGTTATTGTGCGTGAATTTCATGTTTGAAAATGCGTATTTTGTATTCAAGTTTTTAATTTCTATCATGTACTTTCAGTCTGCAGCTAGACTGTTCAAACTCGAAAAGGGGGAGATGTGGTAGCCTCGTTTGTATGTGGAGGTCAATATCACACCCCTACTCACTGTCATCTATTCAGTGTGGAATAATTACTGATCAAGTGAACAGTGTCGTCATTGAGTTATTAGAGAACGTTACATATGCCAGCACCAGATAGTGCATGTCGGTAATCAGAAAAGAGTGGAAGAGATGAAAAGTGCGACTCCTTGCTTTATCGGCGAAGGAAGCACAGTGTAAGGAGGGTTTGAAATAAGAAGAAATTATGACACCAAGATCTTTGAAATCTGAAATTTGAGGGAGAGGATGGCCATTTAAATTGAAATTACTTGGAAAGCTGTTCCTTCCAAAAGAGATGGAGACACCTAAGTTATGATATGCAACTGATAGTTGCAATTAATCAGCCCATGAACAAAACTGTTGCGACGTTTCTTGAAGAGAACTGTCATTTGATGCTGAACAAGTATCATAAAATTTGATATCGTCAGCACAACATTTGATGAATCAATGTCTGTGATGATTCAATCTCTCCATGACTGCCACCTACTAATTTAAAACGACACATCTCAAACTATATACAGATACATAACTCACGATGCAAGTAAATGAACATGTATGTTTAAGTGTATTTCCGATACGATAGCACGATGCTCTGTTATTACTTGATCGAGGGATATTGAACAACGGATGTTTATCGCAGTTGCTTTGAGTATGTGGTAGTTCTTGGTCTCTGTGTTGGAATGTTGCTTCTGATGTTGTGTGAGTTGAATGAGGGGATGCATGTTAGAATATGCGATGTCGTGTAGTGCGTTGTTATAGCAATAGAAGCTGTGACATGTGAGTGATTGAGTAGTCACTAATATCTGGAAGATGGTAATTTTGCTTTGGCAGCACTGTGTTACGTTTTTGAGAAACGACTGTGATGAATGGCATTGCTGATTTGGTGGAATGTGGTTGTGTTGATACAGAATAAATTTGAGAACGCATAGATCGGATTTTTAATGTAACCGTGAAGAGAAGAGATGTGGTATAGGTTGTGGTAAGGTATGATTATCCCATGGAAGCAGTTGAGTAATATTGTTGTTTGATTTACGTATTGTTTAGATAGGTAGGCAGTGTTGCATGGCAAGGAATGAAATGAAGAAAGTTTATGGAGGAGGCAAGGCTTTATGCTTGGGAACTCGTTTTTAAACGGGCAGAAGAGGTAGGTGATCATGAAGAGGAAGTGTGGAACACAGTTGCTCTGCTGTAATGCGTGTTGTTGTTTGCTTTACGTATTGGACGTTGCATGACAAGGAATGAGAAGAGAAAGTTATTGAGGGAGGCGCATTTAAGTTCAACCAAAGTTTGTCGCGGATCATATGCTTTTGTTGTGACATGTAATGTTAGGATGTATGTGGTTTCCGCGTATTCTAGGCATCTAAAGGGTTTAAATGCTGTCTGCTGTTTTAGGTCTCATGGTTATGGGTTCTTGACGTTTTGGGAGAATGATATGATATTTTCCCGGAGGGTTGGCACATACCTGACGGGGAGATAAAGTTCTCCGAGCTCCCTCGTAGACTGATATGAGCAATACTAGTGGAGATGTGGATTCATTTTTGAAACGAACTTAGTGATATTTGTGAGTATTTGTCCTATTGTGAGGGCCGTCGTTGTGAAGCAGTCATGGATTGAGAGTTTCATTTGAGTGATAGGAAATGAGCTGATGCGAGGAAGAAAGAGGATGGAGATGTTGCTTAGGCTTTGGAGAAGTGAATAATGATGTTTATGATATTTGTTGGGGGTGTTGCCTATTTTATAGTCGTAAAGCAATCATTCATGAACGGTTTAATGTGAAGGACAGAAATTTGGTGTTGTGAATGGCCATGTCGAGAGCATCTTTGCTGTAATTGACGATTTTCAAAGCTGTGTGGGATGCTATGATTGAAGGAGTGGAAGTGATGGGATGGAGAAAGTCGTGGTGTTGATTTGCAGAAAAGTAAGGGAGAGCTGAAGTGAAAGTGAAAGCAGCATACTATTGGTGATGGAAGAAATCTTCTTCCTTTTGCTATCATCAGGGTGGTTGATGTTGATCGCCATAACCAGCAGTCAAATTTCACCACCTCTTTCTGTCACTCGCCTCCCTCATCGCTCTCCCCAAATCCAGACCGGTTCATTCTTTGATGATATCTTTCCACAACTTTCTCGGCTTTCCTCTCTTTCTGCCCTGGATGGCCACTTTCAAGGAGGAAATAGTTGGCAGTATCTAACAGTTTCGTTGCGTAGGGAAAGGATTGATTTGGCAAAGCTTCATGCACAGAATTGAGTTGAATGGTAGTTGAGGACATCCTGTATTATGGAAAAATCAGCTACTGTACACGATTAACGCGTCTGCAGCAAGTTCTGTGGAGATGGATTGAATGATATGTGATGGAAGCATGGTGGCACAAAGTTTTAAACCTTCCGCGAACCAACATTTTTTCCCGGATAACTTCGGAAAAAATTTTCTCCGGATAACAAGTTCGATTTCTAATAATTATTGTTTCACTGAGGTTTGACCCAACAATCAACAATGTTCATTACTCTACCCAAGTGAAAACATTACATGCTTTTGGAGTAGCGAATTACTTTTTACTTGTAATGAAGTAGTTTTTAGGTAAAAATATTTACTTAAAAACTTTTTACTTCGTTACTTTCGGTGGCCTTCGAAAAATACTTGCTCTTCCTTTCACAAACGGATTGAAGCAGAAGCCATCTCTTTCGCGCGACTGTTTGTTTACATTATTTTGTTTTACGGCTTTTGTAATTCAACACCTATTCGTCATTTTAGCCAGCTATTGTTCTAGGTGTAAAGGTCACGCCCATTAACTTTTGATGGGAAATTCATGTGAGCGGTTGTGCGTGAAACAGTCAAAACACGTGCTCTCCGCGCTTCGTAGAGCGAAAGCAAGGAGAGAAAATTGCTTCCAATAACACTGCTGCTTATGGAAATTCCGAAGTAGAATTAGAAAATGTAACTACTCTACTATTTTACAATTGTTTCTTGGCTGCTATGTCAGAGTCTGAATCAAAATAACATTTACGATACTCACGGCCCCTCGATTGTCGACTCGGCTCACTTGTTATCAATGTCAAAGTTGCTTTCCCTGATTTGAAGTTACTGCCTGCACCCATTTCTATTTGTTATCTACTTATCTGCCTACTCTGAATAATAATTGCAAAGCGATTGATGGATTGAATCCGAATGACTGGCAGATTAGCGGTGCAAACAACAAGACGAGTTTGAGTCTCGGTGTTTCGATTTTGAAAACGGGGACGTCAATTTCTCGGAAATGCGATGCCCAAAACTTGCAGTAGGAACCAAATTGTAGTAGTGGCCGTTGAAAGCAATGTAGTCGGAAGCAATCGTGTTTACACTAGGATTTTCCGAAGGCAGTCGTGATCATAGAATAGTTTGTTGAGTAAATGGACTTTGTGAAGCTTCGGAATTTTCTCTCTGCCTTCCGCGAACTAGGTTCGCGGGTTCGGGCACTTTCCTATAGCGCAGTGGCAAAGCTTGGTTTCATTGTTAACATTTGGGAAGTGTACGTATTTCCACTACATTGGATGATGCGATGTCGTGTGGGGATCACTACATTGCTTTCCTGGCGTTGTGTGCTTTGTGAATGTGGTATAACGATAGGTTGGGATTACAGTGAAACCTGTCTATGACGGTCACTTCAGCGACCAAAGAAAAATGACCGTTATAGGCAGGTGACTTTCTGTCCACGTTGATTTCTGTAGAAAGTGTGACCTTTATAGAAAGGTGATTTCTCTGTAGAGGTGGTTGCTAATACATGTTTGACTGTATCCCATTTTGGTCGGAGTTATCAAGTTTTAAAGATAAATTTGTGAGGTCCCTTTATCATCTAAAAGTAAACGACCTACGATCTTTCATAAAGTATATGTAGGATTGGATATTTGGACAGTTAATCAGATGATATATATAATTTGCTTGTTGACCACATTCGGAACATCGGCATGAATAATAATATTAATATAAGTACTATTGAGTGTATAGTTGTCATAATAGCAAAATTTCTGTTGAAAATTTGTCTTGGATTAGTTTCCCTTTTTTCGAGCTGATGAAATTGGAATGACTGTTTATTACATTTTGTAACAGATTACACATATGTGTTGGTTGTACTGAAGTTTTGTGGCTGTGGGTGGGATTCTTCTTAAATTTCTTAGGCGTTTTTCTGTTGAATGTGGTGGATCCAATTTTGTAGAAAAGAAAGAGTTAATTATGTACCGTAAATTAACGCGATTCGTTAGGAAAACCGCGTGGAAATTTGTTGACGATTGTATTGTTGAATAGAGGTGGCAAAAAGTTTCATGAAGCATATTGCTGAAGAAAAGTTGTTAATTCTTTTTTGCTAACAATCGGGAAGTTAGAAGACACTCGGAAAGCTAGAACGCACTCGCCTGCAGCTTCTGTTTCTTACGCTTTTACTCGTGTCTTCCAACTTCAATCGTGTCAGGAAAAGTGAATCCAAACATGGAAACCGTGTGGTAACCCTATACTGTTCACAGTAGCCTTTTTATATTTGTTGAACATGCGGAAATGACATATGCCGCAATTTTTCTTTCGATGTCAATATATTGCCTTTGTTAAAAGATGTGATATGCTGCCACAACGCCTGTCAATATTTGCAGGTGGAATGAGGCTATCAGCAGGAATAAGCGTAAGCTGTAGGGAGTATGATATGCTATGTGGGGTGACGGTCCCTTCACTCTACTACTGTGAGGTCATAGTGTCATGTTAGGAATGCTCATGATTGAAGTTGTCAATGTGTAACATGTCTCCATATGTAGGAGATGTTTCTGTAGGAGGTTGCATTGATAACTTTTATAGGTATAGCTGTAGCTGTGATAGCACTGGGAATAATGTACTTGCGGAAGTTATAGTACAAGTAGAAAAGATGGGCACATGAAAGGCAACCAACGGGCAACAGCGTTATTTTGTACTATAATTGGTGGCTTTTTAAAAAGTATCGTCGAGTCTATGATTGTTAAACCACCTCCCCATTGCCTTCCTGTTTGGTCATCCTGCTACCAATCGTACCTACAAAGAATACAACAAAACATCATTAATCGCGGTGCAAAGTTTCTTGTTGGTAAAAGGAAACCTTTCATTTCCTTTGCCCTCCAGAGCTCGAATTCCCTCCTCGGTTGGAAGGTACATGTCAACAGAAGATGATCAGGGCAACTGAGATTGAAGGGCAAAGAGGTTTTGTTTGTCCGTAGAAATTGACACGATGACGTAATTTGGAATAAATGCTATTGAAAGTATACTTCAAGAACCAAAATGGATAACCATCAACAACAAATCAAGCTGGAAACTCTCCTTTTTTCAACAAGCAACACAAGGCCATATATTTAAGCAAAAATCTGATGTCATTACTCAATATTCAAGCAACAAATTGCAACACACGTCAACAACAAGGAGGTCAGTACGAAATTCTAACAGTGAACAATAACATTCTATCTGTAGATAAATGTAACTCTACAAATACTGTTAAAAGAAGCTTACAAGAACGAACTTACATAAATTTGAAATGAGACATAGACATCAAGAAACAAGCAAACATTAAAGCACACTATAACACAAATATGTATTACTACTATTGTAACACATTTATTGTAAAGATTTGATATACAGCATATGTTTGAAAGACATTGTGGCAAATTACACTAGAAACCAATATACCTTATTAGCAGTTCTGTAGGCTTACATGTTAATACAGTACATGATTATTGTGTATGGAACTGTGCTCAATTTCTTGTCGGAAGCCTTGCTTCAACAGAAGTCGAGAACTACAATTCGATGGGCTATATCTGTTAGAAAATGCTATGCACAATGAACGATTCCACCACTGAGGGAAGAGTCATCAGCTACCAGCCAAGAAAAGTTTGGAAAAGAATTTCTGAAAGTATACTTCAGGAAGGCGCAAGCACAATGCATGCTAAGAGGCAACAAGAAATGCAAATGGGGAGAAGAGGATATTGACACGACTACATCTACGTTCACTTTTCAAGAAAACTTACAACTATATCAGCAGGCATCGTTTGCTTCCTCTTCCTGCTCCTTCTACGCTTCTCACTTGGATTGCAAACTTTACATGTGTTCCTGTATGGCAAACAAACGTACTAAAATATGAGAACACAATTGGTTGACTAATCTTTGTGGTAATTATATGGCTTAAAATATGTACAGTACAGCAATAAAGTAACTGTGATACTTGACAGGGGACCGGAATAGTAACATAATTGTTATTTCGGAAAGTGCTGGAGAAAGCATAGGCAGAAACCAAAAACAATCCATTGGAACAGCTTGCTGTCAAATCAACTAATGAAATGAAGTTGAAGGAGACTGTTGACTATCATGCGAAAGAAAAAGTGTGTAAGAGCCACATAAGTACCTGCAAGTGACAATGGCACATAGCATTGCCTCCTCGTGGAAGCGGCCAATTTACTTTGACTTTGATGCATCCATGAGTCAGGGCAGTTGATCTTTTATGCGTTGTTATCAAAGCCGCTGAAGGAATTGAGTCCATCTTTGTGGCTATAAATTCTGATTTGGGTCCTGGAAGCTTTTCTATGTAACTGACATCGGATTCGTTCATGTGCCAAATGCCTGTTGACGTCTGGATACCACAGTTCGTTCTTAGTGCTTGTAAATAAGAGAATGGAACAACATGATCATATGATCTTTCATCGTTCACCAATCACTACATAGAACATGGAAGACCTGCAAACAACAACCAAAGAAATCAACAAACGTATGTTTACTTTAACATTTCACATTCTTTTATCAAGTTTTTTCTAAATTAAAATTAACATTTTATATGATAGGTCTTTGTCCACAACTATCTGCAAATTACTTCTTAAAATTACCTCAACGTGAACCCAAAAATGTCCTAGAATTTCTACTTTAAAGTGCTCATAAACCCCAGAACTTTTATGGGTTGTATTGATAGAGCTAGTCTTTCTGGTAAAGAATCCCTTTGAATTTTTCAAATCGCGCAATCCTATCTTTCTTAATTGCATTTATCGCAAAATCGCGTTTGCAGGATTTGACCGCGAATGCGATATTTCCTCGCGTTGTCAAAAACGATCTGGATCTACCTTAAGGAGGTTCGGGACAATAAACTCAAATTTCAAAAAACATGAATTGAACAGATTTTGGATATGTTGTAGGCAAAAGCTTGTAGAATAAGAATATAAAACAAAAAAGTGAGGTCACCGTATTAGTTGGGGCAGAAATTGGGGGCAAATAACCCCTACTTTATGGGGTCAGAATTCTAAGTATACCAGTCAGGCCGACAACTTGTCATCTTTCAAGCAACAAATATCTGCTTAATCACATCAATGTAAACAGGCATCAGCTTTTACATAATGTAAAAAGGAAAATATGATCTTGAAATAGTTATTTGTTGCGACAAGTTTTTTAACATGCTAATTTATGATCGATTGGGATGTAACAAGTACGTATTTGAACTTCTTAAAAACGTATGATCTTGTTCAAATTACAGCTAGGTATTCATTATAAGGAGTTCTATCTATTGCCAAAATAAAATTTGGGGGTCACCGTGGTCATTGCTTTGTGAAATCATGTTAAACACAAATTTCGATCAAAATGCTGATGTCAGCAAATAGTAAGATTGTCAGGCAAGACTGTTACCTTACTAAAAATGTTTCTATACTACATAGCAATTAAGAACCCAATCAAAAACTTCTTTCTGGAAAATCTTTTACTAAATAATTGTGTTAGACCAATTGTCCCACAAGGACACATTGCAGCACAACTTTCGACACAACCAAAAGGTTCAAAATTTGTACTCAAGATACTAGAGTCATAGATAAGTTCTAAAAATGAAAGATTTCAGAAGGCATAATCACAAATAATGGAGAGTTATTCAGAATGACAGCAGCGTGTACATAAATTTTGCGCCACAAGCATGGCAATAACATCCTGAAGCCATGTTTGAATGTGATTGAAAACGAGGCTGGATTCCAAAATGGGGGATATTGTCGCGAACCTCCTTAATTGACATCACTTAAGGAACGCCAGGCGTCGTGTCCAAGAGAGATGAGGTGATTGGCATGTCCAAACAACTTCGTCGCGTGGTCAGTTCTCAGAATTTTCGCTTCGAAATCCTAACCGACTTTAGCGGCCATAAGAAGACACTTATATTTGAATTCTTCGAAAATTTTGGAATTTTAGAAAAGGAATTGTATTTTTCATAAGTTTCCAAAGTTGAAAATGCTAGAATTTCTTGCAGACGCGTTGATCCTGCGAGTGACTAGAGGTGATGAAACTCAGCAGGGACACACGACGTTGGCATCGAGAGATTTTTCGCATCCTCTTACAGCTGGAAAGTTTACCATTGTTTTCGCACGCACGTATGTGAGA
>OFHS01000545.1:14399-30466 GCA_900245855.1 Calvadosia cruxmelitensis
CGACCATATTTGCACCGTCTTCGAACAGGGAATTTCAAATGCGACAGTACTACGACTGCGAGAAAAAGCTTATCGAGAAGAGGAGCGAGACAACGTCTGAATGTGAGATGCGGTTTACAAATCACTACAACTATACCTCGCCTTGGACCTGAGAGCCGATGGAATTTACGTTCATACGCTTTCTTGCTCGGATGTAGCTGGTCTAAGATTGGGTTTCAAATACGGAGGATGCAAAATTACAAATCAAATCATTGCCAGCCTTTGTTGTGTGCTCAGAACTTGTTTCCGTCTTCGATAAGTCCAGTGAATGCTCCGTTGCGACTTGCGAGTTCGTCTGAATCCAAGTTCGATCAAGATTCTCCTTGTCTGGGCTTTGCATGAATAAACTATAACTTTACGATGCTGTTCAACGCGTGAGAAGGCGAGTGCCGCCACACCAGTCCAGCCTTCTTCCAGCTTTCCACGACAACTTCGTCGGTGAAGTTCGAACGGTTTGGTGTGGTTTTAACGTATTGGACATTGTTTGCAACTCAGAAATTGATGTCTAACTTTTCTAAGCCCTACATTCACTCCGATTGCTTGACAAGCATTCAGCTGGAGATTTCCTATTACTTCATCATTGATTTGAAAATGGGTTGTGATTATTTTACTGAATGCATTTATCTGTTCGTCAGCATCTGCATAGCTGTTTCTCGCAACGCAGTGTAATGGTTTCGATGTCGTTGTTCCATGCGTGTTTCTCGTTGTAAAATCACAGGAAAGGAAAATGTTTACTAACAAAATCGATATTAATAGATCTGTTTCCTGTCGCATCTCTTTCTCTGCAATGATCTCAAGTACTCCTCCAATTACACACAGGTGTCAATTTTGAAGACAAGACGCTTCACGTCCTTGACCCAGTCCTTTAGCATTCAGCGAGGTCTGATTTTCAATAAATCATAAAAAATAGAAGGAAATCTCAAAACTAAAAATTTCATGATATTTGTAACTTTCAACGTTGATTGCCCCGATATCTGGAATAAAAGTTTTTCAGTTTATGAGCACTTTAAAAAATCCTATTTACAAATTAAAACTGTCCTCTAGGTGGTCTAAGCAGGGTAATGTTCCCAGAACACTGCTAGCAGTTCCCCTTTGGATCATGATGCTAGTTTCGTGTTTATAGGCACTTCAACTACTTACGCAAGGAGTGGAGAGCAAAGCAATATAGCAACAATGATGGATTGATGGTTACTTACATGACACTCTCAACAACCGATGTAAGGATTTGAGACAAATGAAAGGAATTATGATCAATAAAATAAATAGTATCAGACTCCCATGCTCTATATTGCCTTGCAGGGATGATGTACTGGTGAAGTAATACCGGAAGCATGCAGGAAGCAAAGCACGGTTGCATTTGCCAGTCCCATCGTGATATGGCGCATGCAACTACCCACTGCCAACGAAGTTGTCTTTGTAGACACCATATCAAGTGTCAACAATTGTGGCACAAGTGCAACAATATTCATGGTGTCCTCTTAGGTTGGGGGACATTGTCAATTGCTATTCTATGCCACCATGGATTATCCGAAGAATTAGCAAACTTTGATTGAGTTGCTAGAGCAGGAAATGTGGAGTGCAATCCCAATTGACAATCTTGTGTTTGATTTTGAATAAGGTTTTACAAGGAAGGCTCCCAGCTAGTTCACGAGCTGACTAAAGTCCAACCACAAATATTTATGGGTGATGATGCACCAGCATTAAGGAACGCAATGGCATCTGCGTGGAAAGAGAGCTTTCCACGAAAAATCTTTTGCACATTCCATCAATGTCAGGTAGTCCTGATATTCAATATAGTACCATTCTGATTTACGCACTTGAAGAAAATAATCTGATGGTAAATTATATATTTCAATATTTGCAGACAACCTGGAGATGGCTGCGCGATTCTAGTCATGGCATACCCCAAGATAGGCACCAACACTTGATGGCATGCTTCACAGCAATATTACGAGCAGAGAATGAAGAAAATGCTAGGCTAATTTATGAAGCTGCTGTTTTTTTATTTCTATGATAAAACATGTGTTGTATCCAATTCAAAGGGTCGGTATTTGAAAGCATGTTGGAAGACACAACTAAAAAGAGTAGCATACCAACCAAAACCATATGTGCAAAGTTTTCGACTCTACAATCAGTATTTGGTATTCCTTTCTGTCTTACACAGGCATGGCCACCATTGCACAAGTCATATCGCTTTGCTCCTCGTCCTGGAGGAGAGTTACGGAGGCACACACATCAACTGNATATTTCTGCATGTTATTTGCCAGGGTCGTTTTTTATTGTATATCCAGTTTTGTACTTTTAATTTCTGCATGTGTCATTTTGTAATGAGCTCCGTGAAAAAAAGCCCCGTAAAGGGGCTTATCGGATTTTCCTCAATAAAGTTGATTGATTGATTGAAAGTGTGGATTTCAGTCCAACTATAGCATTGCGTTTGCCATTGACCTGCTCACTGGATTGGTTGTGGACTGTGCCTGTTTGAGCAAACATTGTTGCCGTGACACATTGATTGCAAGTAAGCCTGGATCAAACATTCCTGCTTTTGCTGATTAGTATGCTAATCACAAGGATGAATGCAACAAGAACTGGGAGAAGACATCGCCTGCAATGGAAGTTGACATAGCTGATATTTTATTCAAGGGATCTGCTAAGAAATGTGGTATGCGTTATGTGAGCATGCTATCAGATGACGATGCAAAAACGTACAGCCATCTGTGTGCTACAAAGCCTTATGGTGAAGATGTTAAAATAGAGAAAGAGGTATGTGTCAACCACGTTGCTAAAAGGCTTGAAAAAGGGTTACGGGAACTTTGCAAAAGAGAAACGTTAAGTGGCAGGGGTGAGGGGAGAATGACTGATGTGATGATTTGTAGATTAGCAAACTATTTTGGGCACCTTGTACGGAACAATTCTGGCGATCTGGCATCTATGAAGAAAAGTATCTTTGCCACATCGAAGCACTGCAACAGCACAGACAGCAATCCTAGTCATCAAAGTTGTCCAACTGATACACTGTCTTAGTGTTTCTACAATTGTACGTTGGCCAATAGCAAAATCCTAGGCAGTCATGATACTGGCTTTGGCATCAAAATAAATGGCAGGGCACAGACTGCAGTTATGCCCTTATATCAGCGGCTAGCAAAGGATTAGTTGCTGGGCAGATGTCTTTCTGGTAAAACACACAATGCTAAAGAAAGTTTGCATTCTGTGTTGTGGAGCCATTGCTCAAAGACCCAGTTTGTAGGGAAGGCACACCTTGACGCTGCTGTGGCAACTGCCGTTGCTCAGTGGAGCTCTGGGGTGGAGGAGATGCTGTCCGCTCCAATGCAACAGGCACAGCGACAAACAAAATCTACAAACGGCAAGATAAAGCCCCTATTCAGCAGAGCGGCAGTCGATCAACTGAAGAGTTTGAAAAAAGAACAAATATAAAAAGTGGGCTAAATTGAGGGCAGAAGAGAACATGCGAGCAGGAGAAGGACCCACATATGAAGCTGGAGGGTTTGACTAGCGTTGATACTATCCAAATAGGGAGGATTAGATAGAGGACGAGTTCCAGTTCCAGTTTGACGAGTGTGCAGCTTTTGTGTGCATGTATGCGGGAATCTCCTTCTGAAACTCGTCCTCTCCTTCTGGTTCACGACCAGGTTCAGCGGAAAACTCGACAAGGAGAGAACAAGTTTGCTTGTAAACACTGGTTAGCCCTCAAAATGGCGGATGGTAGCGACGCGCAGCGAGAACTCTTCATTTGGAAAGAAACCCACAAGAAGTCATTCATGCAGGAGCTACTGGTTGGAGAGCTATACTTGCTGAAGCCTATGTCAAAGGGGAGAGGGGCAGCATGGAAGGAGCTGACTGACCATCTCAACACGCTGGAGCACCCCCACTTCTGTGTAACTGTACGGTCTGTGCAAACGCACTTCAATAAAATGTTGGAGGCACATAGAAAAAGGGAGGATAGGCTGGCCTCTGGTGTTATAGGCCAAGACTATAACGAAATATACCGTGGCATGACCGATATTGAAGAGAAGGTGGAGGAGGCTAAGTTGAGCTGGGCTCGCAGCGCCGAAGTAGACAAAAACAAAGAAAATGAAGACCGACAGAGAAGAAGAAATACAACAGGAAGCGAAGGAAACTCTGGGTGAGACTCGTCGGAGGCAAGCAGAAGGAGAAGTCTCAGGAGCGGAAACACCGAAAAGAAGACGGTGCGCAACAGAATTACATGCAATATTGCAAAATGGCCTGGAATTAGGACTGCGAAGAGAAGAGAGAGAGGAAGAGAGAAGAAAAGAAGAGAGAGAAGAGAGGGAGCTAGCTAGGCAGGAAAGGGGAGCCAACAGACAAGAGAATTCGCTGAAGCATTGACGCCCAGCATCGACTTCAAGTCCAACTGGCAGTACCTCCAACATGGAAAAACAGGAGCTACACTAATGGAAGCTCCCGCTACTGCAAAACATTCAGCTTCCCCAATCACTTCTTGACCACAGAGGACGGCTGCAGCTTGTAGCAATCATTCCCTTCTTGCTGCGCCATTTTGGCGGTTGAAAAGTGGAACTCGTCCTTTGAATGAAATCTAAACCCACGTTGGGGCGCAGGACCAGGACGAGTCAAACCAAGTCCACAATAACCAAAACTAGAACTGGTCCTCTATCTAAACCTCCTTAATGCCTGAACGTAGACCATTTAAAAAAACTATCTTCGCGACCTGCTTTCTCAGTTTGTATAATTTGGATACGTTTTCATGAATAATTTCTTGAGTTCAACAGATAATTTACTGAAATTTGGTGTACTTGATCCTGACTATATGTGAGCAATCTGTAGTATGTAGATCTGGATATACTGATGGGTAGATTTGTAAGAAACAGTCTTGCGTGGCTCTTGCGGAAACATTTCGCGATTCACAGAATAAAACTTGTTATAGTGACTTCGTTTGGCATTGCATGACATTTCTTCTTCTATATCATCATTATTGGTCTATTAGGAGTATTACCCAATGCTAGAACTCAAAGTGAATTGAGAAAATTTCTTTTTCCAAATATCATTTGCTGATCAGTAAAATCATGGTATCAAAATTCGCAGAAAATGTTTATAAAAGCACCACCAAGCTCAAAACACTACAAAACTCATAGAATGCAAGCATAAACCAGTGCTCAAAATTTGATAATGACTAATCAAGTAGATTACAAGTTACTTTGACATCTGTCAGATCACAGACTGACATCAACACAAAGTACACAGTCGATCCCATGAAGGGGATGTTTGACTGTCAAGCCGGCTGCTAGGGGACAGTGTGCAAACACCAACTAGTGGTAGCAATGAAATTTGATTTAGTTTTGCCCAACATTTCTGTAGCTACAACACCTCAGACAAAGCACAAACTCGCTAAACTGGCAATTGGCCGGAGAGTGTGCCCCCCAGTTATTGTCTATGAGCCACTCACGTCCCCAGAGAAGTGCACTCATGCGGCAAATGGCAAGATTTTAAGTGAAAACACTTGATCGACTGCAAGAGGTGACTTTGTAGTACAGAGCTAGAGAAAGAGAATTGGCAAATCATCTGATTAGCTGCCGCACTTTACAACACTCTCCTGAAGTCGTATCCCTGTGTTACCTTGGGCAGCAACAAAAAGTAGCTTCAAAATCATTGTCGTCTGTTGACCTAATTAGCATTGCTGAAGAGGGTTTTTCAATGAAATTGCCATCTGAGTGTCTCTGCTCTGATGTTGGACTCTGCAGTGAGTTTTTAAGCAATGTATGTAATTATGTATAGCTATAACGAAATTACTAGTGTATGATTTTACACTTTATATCTGCCTGCTACTTACTATTACTTCCTACTCGTTATTCTCTAAAACGTACCCCAAGTGGTAACTTCAGTGCCATTGGTTCTGCAGCTGAATGTGAGACAGAAAGTAAATTTTTCTTCGTTATCATCAAGTTCAATTTGTATGTACAGTTGAATTCAAGTAAGATCCCTTTGCTGACGCCGTAAATCTTCAGGCAGCAAGCGATTTTCAATAACTGATAATAGAACATTATGCCATGATAAACAACAATCAAACTCGATTGCATGCCTAACCAAAATAATCATTCCATATCTTTTTATGCGGAACACAACACAAGTGATGCCACACAAAACCAAGATGCCGTCGCAGAAGATGACATTTTTATCAAACTTTATTACATACAGACATCCACACCTTGTTGATATATACTACGTAGATTTGTTGTTGCTGCTGCTAACCTAATCAGCATGCAGCTCTGCTACCAGCACAACTCAGGTAAACCTAGTAATAGTTTGTGATGCAACTTCATGGTGTCATTTCATTTGACACCTAGGTTTGGATGCGGAAGAAAAGGACACTGTTGAATTTTTACAAACATTTGTGTCGAAAAGGATGGATCAAACAAAGATCATAGTAAAAGAGACCCATTGCTTGTTGCAGAAAATCGCTTTCAAAAGGTATATGGAAAACGAAAAAAAGTTTCAGTACAGCACAGATGCTACACATGTGGTAAGGTCTACGTGGATATATTTATTTATTATATGTTAGAAATGTAAAGTTCTCTTGTTTCAGATAATAAATATTGGCTACTGTCGTCCACATACGCTGGTTGCACAAGGAGGTACAATGAATGTATAATAAAAACATGAGCCCTAGGTAACTATTTTAGTCTTGCGTTGCGTAAGGAGTCAATGAACAGACATTCTCCTATTCACAATTAAAGTTGTGTTCTGACAGAGAGATACTTCCGTGTTCTGACAGACCGACACTTCCTTTTATAAACTATCATCATGTGATATACAAATTACACATTTAAAAAGGATTACAGAATGAACCTTACTTTAGCAGATATAGCAATAGCACTACAAGATCAGCTGATCGCTTGCTTTCTCGAGTGAGAAACAACGAAAGAAACAAGGAAAGAAAGAAGGATTCGTGTAAACGTCAAACTACTGTGGAGCCAGTCTGGCTACAGAAAGTAATCAACCTCTGTCTGCGTGGGCCAGGTCATTTTGTCCTTTGAACTTGGTACTGACATGCATTCAACTATCAATGCATTTTACTTGTACAGATGAAGGTCTGCTACCTCCGCTGATAATTGGTGAAGAATTCTTGAGAATGCATAATTTGTCTACCAGCTGGTCTACTGTAAAACGCGAGTTACATATCAAATGCAGGATTTTGCAACTGAGGTCAAATTCAATCACTAGGTCAAGTTATAGTCTTTTTTGCCATTGATAAAACTGTGCTGTAATCATTGATTGAAAGGCTCTTGTCAGGTCTGTAAGTCCTGCCAAGTTACAAGGAGCATTTGGGGAATTTTCCTCCTCCTATTTCATATTCAAAAATTCTTCCCTGTAGATAGCGATAGTTTCTTCCTTCCAAGCCTTGCCCAATAACGTACTGGAAGCAGCATGCAACCAAGTGGCCTGAGCTTGCATGTCTGGCCAAACACTACTTGAGCAAGCCGATTGGCTCTGTTGCAAGTGAGCGTGAATTCTCCGCAGCAGCAGACATCACGAATGGTGACAGAACCGCCTCTTGCCAGTAGACGCTGAAAAACTTCTTTTCTTGAAGTACAATCTGAGGGCAGTCAACTATAACTCCTATAATTTGCCATTGCCGAAGGTCGTATCTAAAGAAGACGCTGCTGCTGTTCTTGTATAATTATATTTAAATAGTTGATCCATGATTTTGTGCACCACTGTAGAAGGTGCTTTATTTCTGTTGTTATTACGGAATGCATAAAACATGCAGCCGTAAATATTCCTTGTGTTCTCTTTACTATTTTCTCCATTCAATGTGCTGTTCATGCCTCTTGTCTAGACAATGGGTCTGGTCTGGGTCCGGCTGGCCCTTGCGAAAGTCCAGGCCGGTCCGGCGGTAAAACATGGGTCGGTCGCTTGCTAACTATGGAGCACTCACTTGTCAATAGTGGTCTGAGGAAGTCTTATCTTGTATAAATGTACGGAATGTTGGGTTGGCTGGCTGTAAAGAAAGGCCACATCTTGCTGTAAAGAAACGCTTTTTGTCTCACATGAGACTGGTAATTGCAGGGTTGACGGTATGCTTCAAGCCTGGAGGTATACAACACCGTATTGTTCTTCTTTCCTGCTTTTCAGGACTTCTACAAACATTCCTTCAGTGGACAACATACTGGACATAATGGTAGAAAAATTGGTTACAACAAGGGCGCAATATTCACCAACACCCTCAATCTCACCATTGGGGTCTCTTGATGCCCCACCCTCTAGCTCAACACAGAAACAAGAAGGAAAAGGAAGTGCCGACAAGATTCAACTGACCTAGAAATAGCGAAGATCGATGAGGAGCTTCAGAGCACACCACGAATGCCAAACGACAGGGCATATCACGATAGTATGACAGTCGCCAGTTGATTGAGTACATTCTCTCCTTACCAGATGGCACTTGCTCAGCAGCAGATGGACAAAGTGTTGTTTAATATAGAGTTCTGCTGCAGTCCCAATCCGCCAAATGCTCAACATGGAGTAGAATCTGACAGCTTAGAAATGTGTACACTCTCAGAGGAAACTACACTGAATCTGACAAGCAACAGTTCAATAACAACTGGTAGTAAGTTGCAGCTTTCTGTGATAAATTGAATATTTGTCACTTAGCAACCGGGGACAGTTTGCAGATCATTGCCTTGAGTTGTGGTTTAGGCCACTCTGCAACAATGTCTGCAACATCGTCGGTGGGGTATGCAAAGCAATTTGGGAAATAATGCCTCCATTGTATTTGAAGCCCCCAGCAGACCTGAAGATTGCAAAAATGTGATGAAAGGGTTCCTGGGGAAACGGAACTTTCCAAACTGCCTGGGTGCTATTGATGGGAAGCACATTATGATTCAGGCACCAGCAAACAGTGGTTCCCAGTTCTACAATTACAAAGGATTCTACAGCATTGTGCGAATGGCTGTTTGTGACGCAAGCTACTGCTTCACATTTGTGTATATTGGGGACAATGGTAGGCAGTGTGATGGTGGAGTGTTTGCAAACTCCAAGTTCGGATACACCTTGGGAAATGGGCACCTGTACATTCCTGCCCCTTATATCACTATGAATCCAAAACCATGTAAAAACCATGTGAAAACCATGTGAAATGGGAAGCACCATGGGAAAAACCATGTGAAATTTCAAACACCATGTGAAAAACCATGTGAAAAACCATGTGAAAAACGTGTGAATTAGAAAACAGTTTGAAAAACCATGTGAAAAGGGCACTTTTCACATGGTTTTTCACATGATTTTCACATGGATTTCACATGGTATCAGTTCATAGTGTATAATGCCTTCCTTCTTCTGAGGAGTTGCTATAATGCTGCCAGCTGGTAGGGGACAAGGTTTTTTTCGTTAACAAACCTCATGAGGCTGTACCCTGTAGGCAGCTGCCTGCTGACAAAGAAGTGATTAACTATCGCCTGTCTAGAACTCGGCGAACTATCGAAAATGCTGTCAGGATAGCCAGTGCCAGGTGGAGAATACTGAGGAGGGCAATCAATACTAAATCTGAGAAGGTGCAAGCTATAGTACAAGCTATCGCATTCCTCCACAGCTATTTGTCAAGAGCTGGCAGACATGAATCAACAATACATTCCCCGTGGATTTGCAGACAGATAAGATAACAGGTAATCATTTACCTGCTTTCATAACATACACAATTTAAAACACACTTGAGAAAATACATGATCATTAACTTAGCATGAATAAAACAACTCTCATACTTTAAACTGTTCCTTCTCCTGGATAAATAAAGCAAAAGTTTGTGAGTAATGCTTTTGCTACTACTTACAGCAAACCACTTAATCATTTTATCCTGTGACCTACTTCTAGAACGGGATGTCTGGTTCCTGGCCAGTGGCGAAATGAAGTTTCCAGCGATGAAGGACTTCAAAATATGTCTCGCTTTGGTAGCAACACATACACCAACAGTGCAAGACCCATGAGAGACTCATTCATGTTATATTTTAATAATGAAGGGACAAAAGCATAGCAGCAACAACAAGTGATCTTGATTGGTCCTACTGGTTGCACGCAGAGCTCTTTATAAGAAAACTTGGGACATCTATTGTTTTCCGATTCCCGCCCTCTCATTGCACAATCCGCATCATGCCCGTCATCTTTGTTTCTAGGAAACAACGCAAACCTTGTGTGCTTGTATAACATTTTCACTCTCTTTCCATCATGGTGTTGTGCTACGCTTTTGGCTGCGACAATAGGTCAGAACATGGCTTTAAAATGTCCAACATTCCATCTGGACAGCGTAGTACCGAGTGTAGGAAGATTTGGCTGGCAAAAACAAAGCAAGAAAACTTTGATCCGCGCTTCCCAGGGAAGCTTTGTGAGGTAAAGTTGCAACACTAATTCGACAAGACCATAGTCAAAACATTTGTCAAACTTTCACGACGGTTTAGGCTTACATCATTGATGCAGAGAGAAGCCTCCGATTGAATTCTGATGGACGTCCATCCTCTGCACTTCAGTTGCTGCTCAGTTTTGTGACTGGGCTAGATGCTATCCCACTGACTGGTATAGACCAGGTAATCACAGTCACGTTCCAGTCAGCATCCATCATGCTTGATGCAAGCACCTGCTTTAAATGAAGCTAAATTGCCTGTGATTCATGAAAGCTATAGCTCTTTTTCAGAGTGCTTAGAAAAATCTGTCAACAAGAGTGAGTTTTTGGAATTGTGTAGATAATCTGATAATTAATAACATTACCTAGTTGTATGTGCTGCTTTTGATCTGCAAAGCAAAATGGAAGCCAAATGCATTGAATTTGTTGAAGCCCTATTTACACAGGCACAACTAAGCCGGCTTTTAAACCAGGCTCATTTTTGGCAGTCTAAGCGCAACTAATTAGCCGGCTTCGATCCGGTTCAAACTAAATCACATCGAGAGGTGGCTCAGTTGTGTAAGCAGGAACCAGGCGCGAAACCGGCTTAGACCCCAACAGTGCATGGTTTTATATGCTGACTGCATCCTCGATCATAACAAATTTGCGCGCCAATTCAATCATGCAAGTGTGAGCAAGATGGACAGTCAAAGCGAAATCGCTGTTGAAGATTCTGGGACAAAGTCGACTGCCGAGCAAGGAATCACTTGGAGTGATGATGAAGTTCATCTGCTCATAACTATCTAGGGAGAAGATAAAATTGAAAAACATCTGGAGAACTGCTCTAGGAAGAAAAGTATATTCCAAAAAATAGCAGACGAACTGGTGAAATACGGGTTTTGTCGAACCCATGCTCAAGTAAAAGGGAAGATCAAACAACTCAAAAAATATATAAACAAATTTTAGATCAAACAATAATTCTGCAAGAGGCAGGAAAGATTGCAAGTTCTTGAAGGTGCTGGATGTCATCCTTTGAGAAAGACCGTTGACAAGGCCAGTCGACGTCTTCAAAAGTCTCTGCAGAGATGCCTCGACAACTAGCAATGGCAGTGACTGTCTAGATCATGATGAGTGCCTGGATCGTACTGTTGCGCCGACTGAATTAGATGAGAGTGAGGAAAGAGGGCTAGATCAAAGCCAAATAAGCAGCCCAAGGTAAACATTTGACTTTTATGATGAATCTGGATTGTTGTATAATCCTATGCCAAGATCATATTTTGTGTTGAGTAAATAAAACTTCTTAATCTTAGATAATCAGAATTCATAATTAACTTGCACAGCAAGAATTTGCAACAATCAAGCACTTGTGCTTATAGGATGATCCTTTCTTCACATTACTTGTTTTAAAGTATTGTTTTGATCGTCCAATAAAACTATCAAAGTGGTGTGCACTGTAGGCTTACATGTAGCTGATCACTGATCAGGTCGCATGCTTAATTCAACTTGCAATTATACCTAGAATTGTTAAACAAAATATTGGCAAAGTCATATTCCTATTTACACCTTTGTTTCTCTGTAGCCACGGCTTTGCACAACTATTATGTCTAACGCATGCAGTTATGTACTTCATAAGGAGGTATCGGGGTATCAAGTATCAACGTTCACGATGCTGATAAGTTATGAAAGTATTAAATATTATTGTCATGTGATTCATTACAGGTCCCCTTCTGTCCTGATGCAAGACATCACCAATACTGTTGCCAGCAGTGGCCGACAAAAAACAACCAAGCAACGCAAAAGAAAAACACTTAAAAGACAGTCGAATGGGGAATTTACAAATGCTGTGTCCGACTTGCTTGACAGGTCTGAGGACAGAATTTCAGAAAAGGAAAAAGAAAGAGAAGGTAGGGAACTGAAAATGGACGAAAACGATTAAAAATGCAAGAAGAGTCTAACAAGGGATTCATGCAAATGATGGGGTCTATGATGATGCAGGTAATGTAATCTGCATCCCCCCAGCCACCAAGCAATTTTCCAGGCTATTGGCAGGGATATACAGCATACCACCAAGAGCAGTTCCCTCAGCCCTACAGACAACAAAACACTAAAGTACATCCAACCAATAATACTGACGGGTTAATTTCCACAGTTCTTCATTAGATTGCTTAACCTCTTGGAAGCGGCACGTCATCGAATTTCTGTAGCCCCCGCTCCAGAGGATATTTCGTGGATCCACGCGATAAACACCTTGAACTTTAATAATCGAAAACCACATGAAAACATTTGGCAAACGACAAACAACTTCAGGATATGTTGCTCAGAATTTACTTGGCTGTCGAATAAGCCATTAGTTGTTCCAAGAAACTCTGCGTGAGATGAGCAGTGCCATCGTTTTGCTGTGCGAATGAAGAAATGACTTGCAACTCGACACCTTCAACTTGTTTGTGGCGCGTCTCTGATTGCGATACCAAACGGAAATGGCTTTCCAGCCACGAGGTCGCGTTGCTATGACACTCGCTTTTCTGACGACATAATATGACGGTGTTGAATTACAAATCTATTGTTTGCTTCAGCGCTCACGAAGGACAATGCCAATCAAATTACCACTACAGGCCCAAACGCTTCTGTGAACTCGACTCGAAAACGGCAAAGGCAACCTAGTTCAGTTATCGTCACTCAAATGAGGAGAGAGATGAAGACAAACCACTTAGCAGGGCCAGACAATTCATGATAAAGCAGCTTATTGCAACATTCCTCTGCAGATTGTCGACATTTTGTTACTGAATTTCATCATCAGGAATCATGATTCAGCTGGTGATAAAATCTCATCCTTGCATCTTGTCCGGCTTTGTAATTTTCCTTGAGTTCGTTGGACAATCAGATTTATCATCATCGCAGTTGATTTTGAGAAGGCAAAACAAAGCGGCCGTGCCTCATGAACTACTCAAGTTACACCTTCCTTTGTTCGCACCTCCGGAGCGTGACAACCCTGCTCAAATTGCGGCGCATGTGAACACAAATATTTAGGGCGCGAATTCTCGACATAAACCGTTGTTCCAAATATTTCTCGGCTATTGAACAACCTATCACTTGTTCCCATCAATTCTCTGCGTGCTGAGTACTGCCATCGTTTTGCAGCTGTGTGACTGAAGAGATCCTTGCAAGATGCGGTCCATGCTACATCATCAGTAAACATTCATCATCAGACATCATCAGACATCATATATTCATCATCATTCATATATTTATCATCATTCATCATTATACATTATCAGTAAATTGCTAAAATCAAAATTTGTTTTTTTATCTCATCAGTTTGCAACAAAAGGCATCTTCAAGTATTGCATTGATGGATTGTTGCCTGAGCCACAACAGCCCACGCTGTTCAGCTTTGTTGATGTTCTGCGAGCTATGTGCAAGCAACGGCATAACAAGAAAGAATTCCAAAACATGGAAGAGCAACTAAACCAATTGCTTTGCTGGAGAGGGGTTTTCCTGTTGTAATACAGGTTGTATATAAGAGTCAGATGCTATTTAATGCAACAACATACTGATGAATAACAGAAGCTGTTTCAAACATTAGGACATCTCATTCCATATTCTAAGACATCTACTTGAAAAGATCAAGAGCAATGGACCACCGCAAGGAATGTGGATGTTTTGGGTGGAGAGGATGAACCAGTGGATATGTGGCCGCATCACCAACCGCAAAGACCCCGAAAGCACTGTCATGGAAACCTATTGGGTTTGTAGAGATATTAATTGTCATTCTTAGTAATGATATGCAAAGAAAATGTAATGTCTCTTTTAATTCATACACGTTTTCATGTTTCTTTAGATTTTTGAGTGGTGCAACTTTCAATTGATTAACGGATGCATACCAAAAGAATTGGTTAGTTTCATTACTGAAGAACTGGAAAGCCTGATTGATAGTAATAAACATACACAATTTATGTAATAAATGCACAAATACTACTATTAAATTGTTCAGGGCTCTGAAGTTACCGTTTAAAAGTAACTAGGCTACAGCTTGAGTTACTTTCTTTCTAAGATGAATCTTCAAAATTACTGTTCTCTAAAAGTAACTTTCAAAAGTTACTAGTTACCTGTCAGGAAAGTTGCTAGTTACATTTTTCAAAGTTGCTTTCATTAATGTTAGCATAAGAAAAAAGTATAATTCACAGACCGTGCATTTTAGAAGAATTGCAATTCACCATTTGGTTGGATTTTTCAATGCATACATGATTACTATGAAGCTTACGATATCTTGAAAAGTATCCAGAATCAACTATAGGCAGAAACTGTAATGTAGCTACAGTCAAACCTGTATTAGTGGCCACCTCACCTCTATAGAGCAGCCACCTAGATGTATAAAGGCCACTCTTTGTAACCCCAAAATGACACTTTCTATAGAAACCAACCTGGACAGAAAGGCCACCTGTCTATCAAGGTCATTTCTCTCAGGTCCCAAAGCAGAACATTATAGACACAGGTTTCACTGCAGTTGTAGACAAAAGTAACTTTCTTAGTTTCATTAAAAATTGTGTTCAGTTACAGCTGCAAGTTACTTTTAGTAAGAATTAATTAGTTACTTCAAAAAATTACCTACAATTAACTTTTCAAGTAACTAGTTACTTTACAGGCTTGCCATTGTTAGATAGTCAATACATGTACTATTTATAGTTGACCAATTATTAAAAATTATATGTATGGTATGAAGACGTACAGCAACGTGCTGGACGATATATTTCTTGGAGAAAAGTAATAAACATTTTTAATGGATCTTAACTCATCTTTGTCTGTTGAATTAAAAGCAACTTCAATACATCATCTCTGCAAGCAGCATCCACCATCATTATCCATTGGAAACCTTGGGGGTCAGCCATGTGCCTTCCAGCCTCCGATTTGCAACTCCCTAAAGTTCAATGGTTCAATATTTACTGGCTCTCTTCGCAAAAGCAAGGACACATTCGTTTGTCTGCATGGTCAGATACGGCAGTATGCAAAAGTTCAATATTTCGTTTCACTAGATCAGATCCATTCATTTACTGAAATCAGCAAAACGGTTGCCCTGATTCATTTGATTGAAAACCTGTCAGTCAATAAACAAACAAATTTGGCATTTTCATTGGTTCCTTTGCAGTACAAAAAGAAATTTATCTTGTTTTCAAATATTGATTGTGAAATTTATATGACGGAGGAGGACGGTAAAATGAGCTACCTTATTTGAATAAGATTTAAAAATGCAACTTTCATCACGTTACTGGATGGAAGTATTGAAAGCATTTGCTTCTTGCATACATATTTTATATTGTATAGTGTAAATGTTTGGCTCACATTATGTATTGTATTTATTGCTTTTCTACTTCAGTAAATTTCATAGTAGAAATGACAGAACTTGATAATTAATTTGTATATAGCTAAGTATTTGTACAATAAAACTTATGACGCATGATTGTTCGCATGTGCCATACATTATAGAAGTGATAAACGATTAGAAACTCTGCCTTGGCTTGTAAACTTCAACATGTCTTGTTGATGTCTCTATTACCACAGCTTCATAGTCAATATTTCAGCCTTTATTAGTAACACTATTTTTCGATCTGCTACAATTTAAACCTGCCATTGACCCAAATGTGAACTAATAACTAGAGCTGGGTCCGATGCA